>PVIY010021179.1:0-42828 GCA_004026745.1 Myrmecophaga tridactyla
GCTTGATCCGATTTGCATTTTAAAGAGGCGGGTTTGGCAACTGTGGGGAGAATGAATCAAAGGAGGAGAGTTCCGTGGAAGACACACACTAAAGAGAGGTCGTGCAGGGCGAAGAGTGGGCCCCCACATTGGGCGGTCACCGCTACCGGAGCAGAGGGGGTGGTGGGAGCAGGGCCGGCTGGGCTGGAGGGGCTCGAGGCACGAGGAAGAAGGGAAGACGCTTGCCTGGGAAGCAGGGAAGAGAGAGGAGAGGCTGGCTGAGGGGATCTGGGGCTGGCGGAAGGTTTTAGTTTTTGTGTGGGGAATGCTGTTTTGTAACAGAGAGACTTAAACAAGTTCATAAAAATAAAGATCTGATGTTGAGGGAGCAATTGTCTTTTTTTTTTAAGGAAATTTCTTCATCTTTTTTCCCCCAGATGACACGTACTACTGTAAAACTGTTTAAATAATACGGATGCATTGAAACTCTCCCTCATAACCTCATTTCCCCTGGATAATCATTGTTAATAGTTTAACTTACAGTCTCACTACCTCTTTTTAAAATGACTGCTTTTTTTTTTTAATATAATTATTCCGCCAAACATTTTGACAAGGGCCACCTTCATGTCCCTGTTTGTCAGCCTGTAAATGACAGGATTCATGAGGGAAGGGAATAGAGAGCGAAACACAGACATAAAGAGCTTCATTGATGATGGGGATTTCAAGATAGAGCAATGAATCCAGAGAAGAAGAACAAGGCCACCACAGTGAGGTGGGACATGCAGGTGGAGCAAGTTTTAAACCTCCCTTGAGCACACAGAATCCTTAGAACAGAAGAAAAAAATAATGAACATAGGAAACAGTCATTAAAATGAAACATTCAAAGGCAAAACAGCAGCTAGCAATAATAAATATATATTCTATGTCAGTACTGCAGGGTGTTGAAAATAGATGGTAATTAACATTTTAAAACTTTAACTTATGTGTGAGACTAAAGCAAAAAATGTTTATTTGGTACAAAATTTATATTTTGACTAGTGCATTTCCTAATATAACTTATGTGGACAGCTTAATTGAACACCGTAAGTACATGGAACCTTGAGTAGGGCATGAAGTTTTGTAGGTTTGTCCAGAGTGAGCCCCAATAAATCCCAGAGTGATTTGAACAGTGAATAAAAAAGTATTTGCAAAGTCCCCTTGGGGGAATGGTGAGAAAGGGGGAAAATTCAACTTCCCCAAGTGGAGGATTCTTGATATTCTCACAAGCAGTGTGGACAACCAAAGCAATAGGCTAAGCCCTCAATCTTGGGGTTTGTTCATATGAAACTTAACCCCACAAAGGACAGGCTAAGCCTACTTATAATTAGGTCTAAGAGTCACCCCCAAGAGAACCTCTTTTGTTGCTCAGATGTGGCCTCTCAGCCAACAGGACATGCAAACTCACTGCCCTCCCCCTCTCTACGCGGGACATGACTCCCAGGGGTGTGGAACTTCCTGGCAATGTGGGACAGAAATCGTAGAATGAGCTGGGACTCAGCACCAAGGGATTGAGAAAACCTTCTCGACCAAAAGGGGGAAGAGCAAAATGAGACAAAATAAAGTGTCAATGGCTGAGAGGTTCCAAACAGAGTCGAGAGGTTATCCTGGAGGTTATTCTTACACAGTTTAGATACCAACTTTTTAGTTAAGATGTAATGGAGAGGCTGGAGGGAACTGCCTGAAAATGTAGAGCTGTGTTCCAGTAGCCATGTTTCTTGAAGATGATTGTATAATGATATACTTTTGCAATGTGACTGTGTGATTGTGAAAACCTTGTGTCTGATGCTTATCTACCTTTTTGATAGACAAGTAAAACATATGTATTAAAAATAAACAAATAATGGGGGAACAAATGTTAAAACAAATTTAGTAGATTGAAATGCTAGTGATCAGTGAAAGGGAGGGGTAAGGGGTATAGTTTGTATGAAATTTTTTCTGTTTTCTTTTTATTTCTTTTTCTGAATTGATGCAAATGTTCTAAGAAATGATCATGATGATGAATATACAACTATGTGATGATATTGTGAATTACTGATTATATATGTAGAATGGAATGATCACATGGTAAGAATGTTTGTGTTTATATATTGGTATGTTTAATAAATAAATATATATTTATATTTAATATATATAATAATAAATATATATTCTAAAATGACATTTTTTAACACAAACAGGACCATCCATTATATATTGTCCTATAATCTGAATTTTAAACTTGCTTTATCGTGGACATTTTTTCATATGCAAAAATCGCTATGAGGGCATGGATGATATTTTGGTTGTTTCCAATTTTTATTATTATAAACAGTGCTTTAATGACTGTTCTTGTCATAGTGTCTTCTTGGAGTAAATTACTATAAGGGGAATTTCTGCATCCAAGGGACATTTTTGTATGTTGTTGACTGATTGCCCTCCAGAAAGTTCCCAATAATTTCCATTCCCAGCCAGGGGGCACAAGGGGGATCTGTGTGCCCACAGCCTTGCCAGCCTAAGCATCTTCCCTCCATGTTTATTTTCTTTGGCTGCTTAAGTAAATACCATGAAATGGGGCAGGTTAAACAATGGTAATTTATTTGCTTACGGTTTGAGGCTGGGAAAAAGTCCAAATCAAGGGCCTCATCAAAGCAATTCTTTCTTCCTGAAGACTATGGCATTCTGAGGCTGGCTGTCGGCGATTTTTGGTCCTTAGCTTGTCATATAACAAGGCACAGGTGGTGTCTCCTGGTCTTTCCCTTCTCTTCCAAGTTCCATTGTGTTCAGCTTCTGGCTGCTCCCTCTGTGGCTTTTTTTCTCTGCATGAATTTCATTCTACTCTAAAGGACTCCAGTAATAGGATTAAGACCCATCCTGATTTGAGGTGGGCCACAACTTAACCGAAGTAACCTTATCAAAAGGTCCTACACACAATGGGTTCGCACCCACGGGAAAGGATTAGATTTAAAAACATGTTTTTCTGGGGTACATGCAGCTCCAAACCACCGCACTCCAATTGGTCTTGAGTCCCTGCAGACCAGGGCTCCTGTCTTTACTTCCTTTCTATTTCCATAGTGCCTAGAAAGCCAATGTCCAGTGAATAATTTGGTTTGCTTCTTCCCCACAGTGACCTCCCTGATGCCAAATCTCGAGCCCTTGACAACATTGGCAGGGTTTTTGCCAGAGTTGGGAAATTCCAACAAGCCATTGACACGTGAGTGACCAACGACTGTCTCCCTCCTCAGCCAGGGCAAGGATTCCCCTCCCTGAAGCTAGGCTCAGCCTAGGCCCGGAATGCCAGGCAAAGAGGCATCTGAAGACCTAGGAATGGTTCCTGGCTTTGCCAGGCAACCATGGGCAAGTCACTTTTTAATCCAATAAATTAATTATTGGAATAGAATTGGCATTTTCACCTGGAGTACTTGTTAAATATATGAATTACTGGGCCTCTCTCCTAGACATTTTGATTCAACAGGTCTGGATTGAAGCTCAGGAGTGTTTTTTGTTATTGTTTTTTTTTTCTTTTTAAAAAAATGTTTTATTGAGATATCTTCACACACCATACAGTCCGTCCAAAGTGTACAATCAGTGTCTCATGCTATCATCACACAGTTGTGTATTCATCACCATGATCATTTTTAGAACATTTGCCATCACTCCAGAAAAAGAAATAAAAAGGAAAAAAACATACATCCCATACCCCTTACCACTCCCTCTTATTAACCACTAGTATTGCAATCAACCCAATTTATTTTTTATATCTCCCCCATTATTTATTAATTTTTTTACTCAACTGTCCATACCTGCTCAGAAATCTTTTTAACAAGCACTTCAGGAGATTCTTACCTTTGGGCAGGTTCAGGAACTGGCAGGCCACCCGACCTCTGAGCCCACTTCAGAGGCTATTCTATGACTCTGTGTGGGCACACAGGGGCACTGGGACATACAATGTCTGTGCTCTCCAAATGGCCCAGATGCTAGACTTTGATGTCCAGCCCTGGGGCCAGTTAACTCTGAGACAGACCTGGGCTCAGCCCCAGGGAGGGACCTGAACTGCAGCCCAGGCAACTCTGGGAGAGCCAGTTCCTTGGCCAACTCTGTTGGCTCTGCATGTTCAGTGTGGAGAGAAGTTGTTCTCCCAGCCCCTGTCACTTGATTAAAGTAGTTTCCTGAATGGCCCCTGGTGTCTGTATGCTGAAAGACAGAGGCATATGAGCTAGATCTTAGCATCTTTTTATAATAGAATACTTTTATAATATATGCTTATTGTTAGAATATTAATTTGGAAATGCAGAAAAGTAGAAGAAAAGATTATTCATAGGCCTACAACCCAATGACAAGTACTTATTCTAATCCTAGTTTCACTTTTATTGACATTTTCTTCATTCCAGTCTTTTCTCTGGGTTGATTTTCTCATATGTATGTGTGTATCTTATATATATACAGTTTTGCACTCAAGCTTTTTTGCTGAACACTATTCTTATGCGTTGTTTCATGTTATTTCAAAGGCTATTTTGTAAAAATAAAATCTTCAACTACTGTATCACATTTGATCCCAGAGATGCACCAAAATATTTTTGGGTAGGCAGAAACAAATCAAGTATCCATCAATAGATAAAAGGATAAAGAAAATGTATGCATCCATGTAATGGGGTATTATTCAGCTGTAAAAAGGAATGAAGTTTTTCAACATGTTACAACATGGATGAACCTTGAAAAAGATTCAAAAAGGACAAATATCGTACGATTCCACTTATATGAAATATCTAGAATAGGCAAATTTGTAAAGATAGAAAATAGTTGGAGGCTACCAGGGGCTGCACGGTAGGGGGAATAGAGATTTATTGTTTAATGGGTACCGTTTTTCTGTTTTGAGTGATGAAAAGTTTTGGTAATGGATGGGGGTAATGGTGACACAGCAATTGTATCTGTAATTAATGCCACTGAATGAATGGCAAATTTTATATGTGTTGCTACAACAATATTTTAAAAAATCTTTGATAGTCTTTAACATATCTTAATGATTATGAATTCTTCCCTTGCATCTAAAATAGCTGGTAGTTGGCAAAATAACATTTGAGTGGAAGAAGTTGACCCTGGTCCTTCATGTCCCCAGGTGGGAGGAAAAGATCCCGCTGGCAAAAACCACCCTGGAGAAGACCTGGCTGTTCCATGAGATTGGCCGCTGTTACCTAGAGCTGGACCAGGCCTGGCAGGCCCAGACCTACGGCGAGAAGTCTCAGCAGTGTGCCGAAGAAGAGGGAGACATCGAATGGCAGCTAAATGCCAGTGTCTTGGTGGCACAGGCACAAGGTATGGGCCAGAGAAGATCACCCTATCTCCCCCAGCCCTCAGGCTCAGACCGCTAAACTCCTTACCATCGGCCTCTTCATCCCTTGCTTCCTGCCAGCTGCCACCCCAGGCCTGGGACCCCTGTGGGCTGATGTTACCATCCCAGGGTGTTCCTATCAGAACTCATTCAGAGAGTGGGGATAAATCACCCCATTTCGATGAGCACACATTAAGTGCCTACTTTAAGCAAAGCAAGTTAGGCCTCAGGCACTCTGAGAGAAGTTCTGCCCTTGACATCTTGAGAAGTTCAGCTATAGACAAACACAGTCTGGCCGTCCTTGTCATAGCAGGGCCTGTATAGTGAGCCGCTTCCTCTGCCTTGATCCTTTCCACACAAGCATTCCCGCACTCAATCATTTATGTAAGTCAATGACATCAGTCTTATTATCCTCCTCTTATAGATGGGGAAACCGAGGCACTGAGCGATTCGGCCCATTGCCCTAGGTCACCTGAAGGGACTGCTGGAGTGATAAAAATGTTCTAAAAATGAATTGTATTGAAAATTGCACAGCTGTCTATATAAATTTACTAAAAATCATTGAACTGTGGATTTTTAGTGGATTTTAAAATATGTACATTATGTCTCAGTAAAGGTATTAAAAAAAATAACCAGCCGGCGTTAGGGGGTAGGGAGGTAGACATGAAACAAGATTGATAATATATTGATAATTGTTGAAGCTGTGATGTTTAATGGGGGTTCATTATACTATTTCTACTGCTTTGTTTGTGTTTGAAGTTTTTCATAATACCAAGTGAAAAATGGAATTGCCTCAGGTCGCATGGCTAGTAAGAGATGGAGCCGGGACTAGAACCTGGTTCTGTTTGATGCCAGAGTACAGCCTCACAATCACTGTGCCCCACCTACCCCTCCCCCTGATACTCCGCTCACCCCCGGTGAAGGCAAGATGCGACAGGGGTCGAATCCAGGGTAGAAGCATTCACTCGGCCATTTATTCACTTCACAGATACTTAGTGGGTATTTTCTAGGTCCTAGGTTTGCATATAGTAGTGAACAAAAATGATAAATCTTTCTTCCCTGCTATCTGAAGAAGTAACTTTCTTTAACTTTTTATTTTGAAATACTTTCAAATTTATAAGATGTTTGCAAAAATAACACAAAACTTATACAGGGACCACCCAGATACCCAGCTCCACCAACTTTTAACATTCTGCCACTTTTGCCATATCATTCCATCCATCCATCCATCCATCCATCTATCCATGCATCCATTCAGCCATTCATCTGTTTATCTATTTTCTAAACATTTGAGGGTAGGTTGTATATATCATGCTCCTTGAACACTTAATACATTTCCTAAGATAAGGATACTCATTTACGTAACCACCTTAAATATAGTTGTCAAGTTCAAGAAATTTAACATTAATATAAAGCACACAGCCAGGTTCTAATTTTTCATATGTTTCAATAATGTTCTTTTAGGCCTTTTCTCCTCCATTATTAGATCCAGTTACAGGATCAGATATTATATTTAAATGTCATTGTCTCTTTAGTCATTCTTTTTTTTTTTATAATTGTAGAAACATATATACACAATAAACTTTCCCAACTCAACCCCTCCCAAGCACAACGTTCGGTGGGATTAATCCCATTTACCATGTAGTGCAGCCCTCACCACCACCCATTTCTAGAACTTCCCCATCATCCCAAACAGAAACCCTATATCCATTATGCATTAACTTACCATACCTCCTTTGCCCTGTCCATCAGAGCCTGGGCTCTATCTACTTTCTGTCTCTATGAATTTTGTGTTTTGCAGCTATTTCATGTAAGTGATATCACACAGTATCAGTTCCTTTGTGTCTGCCTTACTTCATTCCACATGACGTCTTTTTATTTTGGTAGTTTGAAGCTTTATGGATCCCAGAAAAGTATATTCTTCTTTTAATTTTAATTTTTTAAATTAATTTTTAAATTATTTTTAAACATAACATTCTTACCATATGATCATTCCATTCTACATATATAATCAGTAATTCACAATATCATCACATAGTTGTATATTCATCATCATGATCATTTCTTAGAACATTTGCATTAATTCAGAAAAAGAAATAAAAAGAAAACAGAAAAAATTCATACATACCATACCCCTTTCCCCTCCCTTTCATTGGTCACTAGCATTGCAATCTACTAAATTTATTTTAACATTTGTTCCCCCTATTATTTATTTATTTTTAATCTATATGTTTTACTTGTCTGTCGAACAGGTAGATAAAAGGAGCATCAGACACAAGGTTTTCACAATCACACAGTCACACTGCAAAAGCTATATCATTATACAATCATCTTCAAGAAACATGGCTACTGGAACACAGCTCTACATTTTCAGGCAGTTCCCTCCAGCCTCTCCATTACACCTTAACTAAAAAGGTGATATCTATTTAATGTGTAAGAATAACCTCCAAGATAACTTCTCAACTCTGTTTGGAATCTCTGAGCCATTGACACTTTATTTTGTCTCATTTTGCTCTTCCCCCTTTTGGTCGAGAAGGTTTTCTCAATCCCTTGGTGTTGACTCCCAGCTCATTCTACGATTTCTGTCCCACATTGCCAGGAAGTTCCACACCCCTGGGAGTCATGTCCCACAAAGAGAGGGAGAGGGCGGTGAGTTTGCTAGTCGTGTTGGCTGAGACAGAGAGGCCACATCAGAGTAACAAAAGAGGTTCTCTTGGGGGTGACTCAGGCCTAATTTTAAGTAGGCTTAGCCTGTCCTTTGCAGGGTTAATTTTCATATGAACAAACCCCAAGATTGGGGGCTCAGCCTATTGTTTGGTTGTCCTTATTGCTTGTGAGAATATCAAGAATCCTCTACTTGGGGAAGTTGAATTTTCCCCCTTTCTCACCATTCCCCCAAGGGGACTTTGCAAATACTTTTTTATTCACTGTTCAAATCACTCTGGGATTTATCGGGACATCACTCTGGACAAACCTACAAAACCTCATGCCCTACTCAAGGTTCCATGTACTTATGGTGTTCAATTAAGCTGTCCACGTAAGTTATATTAGGAAATGCACTAGTCAAAATATAAATTTTGTACCAAATGAACACTTTTTGCTTTAGTCTCACACATAAGTAAAAATTTGAAAATATTAGTTACCATCTATTTTCAACACCCTGCAGTATTGACATTCCTTTGTTCTTCCTCATGCAAAAATATTTTTAAATTTGCACATTTAGTCACTATCATTATACACGCTATGCATTCCTATATTATATCATCTCAGTCTTTATCGTATATCTTTCCTTCTGATTTCATTTGTGCTGCCAGGCCTCCTCCCTCTATCATTCTCAAATTCAGCTTCATTCAGTGTTCTAACATGATGGTATTACAGTTAGGTAGTATTGTGCTATCCATTTCTGAATTTTTATAATCAGTCCTGTTGCACAATCTGTATCCCTTCAGTTCCAGTTACCCAATAGCTACCCTATTTCTATTTCCTGTTTGTCTCTGTTCTTAACTGAAATTCTCCAAGTTCATTCATTAATGTTAGATCATATCAGTGAAACCATATAGTATTTGTCCTTTTGTTTCTGGTTATGTTCCTCAGCATAATGTCCTTAAGGTCCATCCATGTTGTTACATACTTCATAACTTTATTCTGTCTTACAGTTGCATAATATTTCATTGTATGTATATACCACAGCTTGCTTAGCCACTCATCTGTTGATGGATATTTTGGCTGTTTCCATCTCTTCACAATTGTAAATAAAGCTGCTATAAACATTGGTGTGCAAATATCCGTTTGTGTTCTTGCTCTATGTCCTCTGAGTAGAAACTGGATGGTATTGCCGGGTCATGTGGCGATTCTATACTTAGCTTCCTGAGGAACCACCACACTGTTTTCCACAGCAGTTGTACCATTTGACATTCCCGCCAACAGTGGATAAGTGTGCCTCTTTCTCCACATCCTCTCCAGCACTTGTTGTTTTCTGTTTTATTGATTATGGCCATTCTGGTGGGTGTGAGATGATATCTCATCGTGGTTTTGATTTGCATTTCCCTAATAGCCAGGGAAGTTGAGCATCTTTTCATGTGCCTTTTGGCCATTTGATTTCTTCTTCTGAGAAGTGTCTGTTCAAGTCTTTTGCCTGTTTTGTAATTGGGTTGTCTGTCTTTTTGTTGTTGAGTTGAACAATCTCTTTATATATTCTGGATACTAGACCTTTATCTAATATATCGTTTCCAAATATTATCTCCCATTGTGTAGGCTATCTTTTTACTTTCTTGACGAAATTCTTTGATGCACAAAAGTGTTTAATTCTGAGGAGTCCCCATTTATTTCTTTCCTTCTTCAATGCTTGTGTTTTGGGTGTAAGATCTAGGAAACTGCCTCCTATTATAAGATTTATAAAATATTTCCCTACATTTTCTTCTAATAGTTTTATGGTCTTAGATCTAATGTTTAGGTCTTTGATCCATTTTGAGTTCATTTTTGTATATGGTGTGAGATATGGATCCTCTTTCATTCTTTTGCATGTGGATATCCAGTTCTCTAGGTACTATTTATCGATGAGACTGTTCTGTCCCAGGTGAGTTGGCTTAATTGCCTTATCAAAATCAATTGTCCATAGATGAGAGGGTTTATATTTGAACACTCTATTCGATTCCATTGGTCAGTATATCTATCTGTAGTATATCAGTACTAGCCAGTACCATGCTGTTTTGAGCACTGTAGCTTCATAATATGCCTAAAAGGCAGGTAGCGTGAGGCCTCCAACTTCATTTCTCTTTCTCAGGATCCACATGATGTCTTAAAGTTTCATGCATCTAGTACCATGTATCAGAACATAGTTCCTTTTTTAAGGCTGAGTAATATTCCATTATATGTAAATTCCACATTTTGTTTATTCTTTCATTTGCTGCTGGAGATGGACTAAGGAAGTAATTTTTAAGGAGAAATTTTCCTACCAGCTGTTCCAAGAGCTGAGGGCAGAGGTTTCAGGCTAAGGAATAGCATTTAGGAATGTAGGAATTTGGTTTATTACAGAAGCTGAAGGAGGCCTGTGTTAGCTGGAGCTCTTCAGAGCCAGGGATGGGGTAGGAGGAGGTTGAGGTGGGGCCAGATCCATGGGACCTTGTGGGCCAAGTTACAAATTATAGATTTTTTCCTAAAAGTGTAGAGAGAACGCCGAAAGGTTGAAGATTGTGGAGGAAATAACCACTATGGCTTTTCCTACAACTCTTTTCTGTTCTTAGGCAGGCTTCTTTCGCGCTGTTCGGGAGAGCATGTTTATTGCTCAGGGTTGAAGACCTGAGTTCACTTTGGGACTTATTAGGTCCTAAAGGCCCCTGCAGAACCAGGTCATTCACAGTCGGCCCCGGATTCCACACTGTGGGGTTGACTAACTCAAATGCAGCAGCCAGGGAGCCACAGGCCTGTAGAGTCAGCGGGGAGAATTTGGGCTCCTAGGGCCCGAGCACCTGGCTCAGGGACCTCGGGCAAGTAGCTATTCTGTGCCTCAGTTTCGTCATCTGTAAACCGAGATAAATATTGTGCCTACAACTGGGTTGCAGTGAGAAATAAGTTAGAACTCAAGTGCTTAAGCACTTAGAACAGAATCTGGGATCTAGGATCGCTCAGTAAAAGTTAACATCTTTCCACCCGTCACCACATCAACTTCCTGCACATGTCTCCAACAGCAATGAGAAACAATTGCAGTCTTTGGAAAAGCATATATATGGCCCTAAAATATACTGGTGTACATGTGTGGATCTGTGCATGCACAGAGTGGAGAAATGAAGCTAAGAGCAACCCCCAGAACCAAGGTAACCTCAGGTCACATAGTCAATTAAAAACTAAAAAAACAGTCCTTAATGTTTTACTTCCTTGAATAAGTGTCATGGCTTCTTCACAGACTATCAGTGTCAGTCCCCTTTATGTCTGAATAAATACTGTGATTCTCCTTCTTTTCAAATGTCTATTTGCCAAAAAATGTATATTTAACTTTATTATGACTCCACATATTTTCAAAATATACATTTGAATCAAACTCTTTTCAAATATAACAGTCTTTTCAAATCTTACTTATGAACACGAGGCCCTCCATTCCCCATGGATCCCAAAGCCATTCTTGGGAAATGGGTGGATTTGGAGCATACTGTTAAAAAAGAAAGCTGTGCTGAGTAAAGAAACTGGATGTGGGAGCACTTTTCTCCTTATATCCTGAAACTAAATCCTTTAGAAGGCCAAAAATTGATCAATCAATCATTCCATTCCCAGCTCCACCACTAATTAGCTGGGCAAGCTGGTGAGCGACCCCCTCTTTGGGTTCAGACTGCACCAGTGAGGGAGCCCAACTCCAGCTGATGTTCCAGCCCCTGGCCCGTGGGCCACATCCAGCCCACTGATGTGGGCTGCACAGTGCTTCTGAAAATTTTGGACAAATGTTTTAAAAATAGGGATTTGCTCCTCTTGAACAATCTGAAGGTGGCACAGTGCTGCTGGAGGTGGGGCTATCTCCCCACCCGCCTGGTACAACTCAGTACAGGTCCCTGCCTAGACCCCTTCCCTCACAGACTGAAATCCAAGGCTCAGGTTCAGAGTCGCAGTGGTAAGATGGAAAGGGCAGTGACCGAGCAACTCAGGGATGGTGCCTGAGGCTTGGGGCTGACCGGGGGTGGGGGGTGGGGCACAGATCAGGCCTCTGGAATATGTATCCCTGGCACACGCAGGGCAGCTGTGTCATGCCACACTCAGTGTCACCATCCACACGTGCCTTCTCCCCTTGCTGTCTAGTGAAGCTGAGAGATTTCGAGTCGGCCGTGAGCAACTTTGAGAAGGCCCTGGAGAGAGCGAAGCTTGTCCATAACAATGAAGCACAGCAAGCCATCATCAGCGTGAGTCTCTTCCCTTTTCCACCCAGATGGGCCTCGGGAGTGGGGCATGGGGGGTGGACAGTCAGCTGTGAGCCCCCCCAGCCTTCTCAGTCTGGCCATTCTATCAGTCACCTATAGCAGGACACCTTCTAGTAGGACAGTGGCTTTCAAATGTCTGCCTCTGCCATCAGCCATAAGTGCTACTCTATAAAGTGACCAGCACACATATTTTAATGTAATGCAAATAAAAGTTTTACAAAACAACACTTTTACTATGTACTAAGCACACTGATGTTTTCTATTGTGTTCTAATTTATTTTTCATTTTCTTTTAATGCTGGTTGGGGCCTTCTAAATTGATTTTAGGACTTGCAGTTGAAAAATACTCCACTGGGGGCCACCAAGAAAAATAGTCTGATTTCCTCATTCTCTTGCTTGGCTCCCAGTGTCTCTGGGATAACTTTCTCAACTTTTTCCTGCCTAGGCCAGGAAGGAAATTGGTATGCAATCTCCCTCCTGTGAGCCTCTCCAGCCTTCCAGATGGCCAGTCCCAACCCCCACCACCTCGTTCCAGCTCCAGCCAAAGCTTCTCTTCGTCCCGGAGAAACTGGCTTTCTTAGGCTTCTGGACCTTAGTATATGCTGTTATCCCTGCCTGGAATGTTCTTAGAAACCTCCCCTCCCATTTCCTTCATTGGACTAACTCCCACTCAACCTCTAGGTTTCCCTTAATTGCTTCCAAGGGACCCCAATAGGTGGCAGTCTGTCCTCTGCTTCCAAGTGCCGCAGGCGCTTAGGCCTAAGCCCCTGCCGTCCTTTTTCTCTGCTGAGGGGAGCCGGCGCTCAGCTTCACTGAATTCTAGCCATCTTGCTCTGAGTTCCACATATGTGTCCTCTCCCATTTAAGCCTCTTCCACGTGATCGCCTTGCAAATATTTGGAGAGAGATAGCAGGACAATTCAACTCTGTAAATATTTACTGAGCACAGATCTGCCCTGTGCTGTCCAGCCCAAAGGTGATGCAACTGTGGCTCTGTCCTTTGGGAACCTTGGTGTCAGGAGGAAGGCTACAACAAAAGCACAACCCTTGTTCATGACCAGAGAGAAAAAGGAACTAAGGGGGTTCAAAGACAGAGTGAGAGGGCCGGAGGTGGGGCTGGAGGCTTTCCCATCCAGATGGATTTGAATCCACCTTGAAGGCTGGGCAGGGTTTTGAAGGGTTGAGAGGCAGAGTGAAGGGACCTATCATGCTGAAACACCCTCCGACCCTCAGTGACTTCATGGGACCTGGTCCCCTGACTCTTCGCATGCAGGAAGGCTCCCGGGGAACAAGTGTCCTGGGCCCAGTGGTCATGCAGGAAACATTCATGGGGCACCTCCTGGCGCTCTGCCCTGGGCTGGTTGTTGGGGCTGCTGTGCAGAAGGCCCACCTGCACTTGCCATGCTCACCTGGTGTGGTACTTAGAGTCAGTTGTCAGCTTGGCCAGGTGAAGGTGCCTAGATCTATTGCTGTGGACATGAGCCAATGGCGTGTGAACCTCATCTGTCGTTGATTACATCTGCAGTTGGCTAGGAGGCGTGCCTGCTGCAATGAATGATGTTTGATTTAATTGGCTGGCGCTTAAATGAGAGACTCAATGTAGCACATCCCAAGCAGCTCAGTATACCTCATCTCAGCACTCACAGCTCAGCCCAGGCCTTGGGAGATGGAGAAAGGAATTACCCTGGGGAAAGTTGTTGGAACCCAGAGGCCTGGAGAGAAGGCCAGCAGAGATCACCCTGTTGCCTTCCCACATAAGAAAGAACCTCAGTTGAAAGCTAGCTGCCTTTCTTCTGAAGAAGTAATGAAATAAATCCCCTTTTATTAAAAGCCAATCTATCTCTGGTGTGTTGCATTCTGACAGGTAGCAAACCAGAACACCTGGGAAGCCCCTCCTGAAGGCAGCTCCCTACATATTCCTCCTCTGTATTTCTGAATCCTCTCCTCTGCTGCCTTACTCAGTGGTTAAGCGCTTGAATTGCCTTGCATTGGCAGGAACCAAGACACATGCAGCTTTAGGGAAAAAGGTAGATATTAGCAGGCAGATACAAGCCCCAGACACATGCCAAAGCTGAAGAGAGATGAATCTTGACTTACCTGCAGTTATATATCACTGTAGTTAGTGTGGATAATTCCAAGCCGATAAACAGAAATTAACGTCGGGCCAGGAGTCTTCAGAAGAACCAAAAGGAAACCGGGGGTGGGCGGGTTAAGCCTTCTGTGAGTGGAGTGTGGAGTGGGGAAAGGAAAAGGCCCAAGTGCCACTGTGGGGTCAGGAGAGTTCAGCAGCTCCCTCTATCCTCTGTAGGCCTTGGACGATGCCAACAAAGGTGTCATTGAAGAACTGAAGAAAACGAACTACAGGGAGAATCTTAAAGATAAGCAAGAGAAAGGTGAGTTCTTGGAACCCTGGAGAAGGCAACTTCCCCTGCTTTCCCTTCTGTCGTTCCTAGCTGTGCGTGGCGGCTCCTCAGCTCAGCTCTGCCCGCTGGGCTCCCGGATCTCAGGGCTGCCAGCTGCCCCAACCTTTCTGGTCAGCTCTGCTTGTTCCCTGGGGCAGGACAGGGCTGGAGTTTGAACCCAGGCTGTCTGACTAGAAAGCCCACGTGTTTATTGCTTCTCTTAATTCATCAAATATTTTTTGAGCACTTGGCATGTGCCAGGAAGGAGACAGAGGCCATTGGAAAGGCAGACAGCGAGAGTTGTGGCTCCCATGAACCCGCACTCTTCAGAGCGGCTGTGCAGGTGGCAGTGCCTCGCCGGGAGAGCACAGACAAGGGGGTGCAACAGGGAAGGCTTCAGAGAGGAAGAACGTTTTGACTCGGACCCGGAGTTTCCAGACTTCCACCTTGGGGTCCTCATCTCTGCCAGGCGCTGGGTTAAGCACCAGACAGGAATGATCTCACCCAGTCCTCACCACCCTAGGAGGTGGGTTCTGACCTGGGGGGAAATGGAGGCTGAGCGAGGTCATAATCCGCGGGGGGATGGTGGTGGTGATGGTGGTACACACACCCAGGAAGGGGTGGAGCTGGGCTGGGCGCAGCCGTCCCATCCGGAGCCCGCGCTCTGCGTCGCTAGGTGGCACCCGTCTCCAGGCAGCAGTGGCACCTCTGCTTGATCCGACCACGTCACCTTCTATCTCACAGGGCCCCCAGGGAGTAAAGAGACCCTTGACCCCCTGCCTCCAGGCTCTCTCTCTGGACCCGCCGTGCCCAGGGCGGCTCCTTGTCAGCTTGGCCCTCAGGGCGCCGCCCCCGGCCGGCAGGGAAGGGCCCTAGAGGAGCACGGGGCCACGAGAATGGCCGCTGCTCTTCATGCGGCGCTTCCTGGGCACCAGGCTCTCTTCTAAGGGCTTCTTGTGGATCGCCTCATCTGGTCTTCCCAGGAACACTATGAAATAAGCAGTTATTAATAGTTTGATTTACAGATGAGGACACAGAAGCAGAGAGAAGTTGAAAGCTCTGCAGTGGGTTCCAGTCTCGGGCCGACTTACTCAGGACCTGTCTTTTCCCTCAGCGCCACACTGTTTCAGGGAGGTCACAGCCTGCCGCCTGCCCGCCCCACGGAGCCCTCACTCACGGCAGTGAAGGGGAGCCAGGGCAGTGGGAGTGGGGCCTTCCTGACCCTGGAAGGACAGCCCAGCCGGGGGCACCTGGCCCTCCTTTAGTGCGATGCTCGGCGGCAGCCCACCCCCAGGCTCCAAGGCTGGGGTGCTCTTTGGTTCAGGCATAGTGGCAGGTGTCTGGGGTAGGGTTCTGGACATCTGTCAGCCCAGAGGACAGCCGTTTCTGTAACATTGTGGAGGGGCTGCATCCCCTACGAGGGCCTCTGTCCACCCCCCACCTTGCCCCAAGCCCTTGGAGCTGCCCTAAGAAGCCACAGGAGCAACTGAAGTGAAGAAAGACAGCAGGGAGTCAGTAGATGTGCCAAGCAGCCTCCCTTCCCTGTGCAGGACACATGCTGCCAGCTGCTGGGCACTTCCCTCTGAGAGCAGCAGGTGGCAGCATTACATATGTTTTTACCTCCAAATGGCTGCCTTTTTTTCCAGCTGTGAGCCCTGAGAGCTACTGTAGGCTGACTTAGAGACCAGGGGCTTCCAGGAAGAGAATGTAGGGGGAGCCTCAGGGGCAGATTGGTAGCTTTTCTCGGTAACTCCTAAAAGCAAGGAGCAGGGATCCCTTGGATTGTAAAGTTGCTCTCCATCTGAACTCCCTACTAGCAGTCTGCTCATATTTCCACAGTAAACCTCTCAACAACTAATGAATGTGCTTCCTGGGACAAAGAGAAATGGCAGAGTGAGGATGCTGGAGAAAAGAACCCTCCTATCATTTCCCAGTACAGGCATAGCTCGTTTTGTTGTGCTTTGCTTTATTATAGTGCTCTGGAACCGAGCCCACAATATCTCAGGGGTATGCCTGTACTAATGCTATTTCTTGTGGGAGAAGAGAGTGTGTTCTGGGGGTCGAACTGAACTGGGTTCAAATTCTGACTCTGCAATGGCATTTACTTGGAGTGTAATTCTATCAGCCTCAGCTACCTTGAGTGCAAAATGGAATCAGTGACACCATGCGTGGTCATGTCATTTGGAAGTATACTCTACACTGCACCTCACATGATGCCTGGAACAGGGTTGACACTTGGCAGATGAGGGTTCCCTTTCTCTCCTTTTTGGAAGGTGTGCTGTCAACCACCATTTCAAGGGCCTGTGAAAATAGCCTTTCTCAGGGCTTTTCTCTTAAGCAAAGGCCTCCATGGGTTGAGGTTCACATGGGTGCAAAGATGGACAAACCTTTATCTTTGTTCCCTCCTTCTTGTATTCCAGAAGAGACCACCAAATTGAATGATGAAACATCACTGAACTCAAGGAGAGTTGAGGAGAGGGAAACGAGAAAAGGGAGAGACAGAGATGAAACTGAGAAGGTGATGAAGCAGTGGGAAAGAGAGCTGAGTGAGACCAAGAGAGACACAGAAGAATCCTTTTGGGAAGATCCAAAGAGCACTGTGGTTGGAAAGGATAAAAGCAGGCAGAGAATGGAAGCTGGCTCCTGGAGAAAAAAAGAATTTGGAGAACTGGGAATGAGAGGAAGAAGAGATTTAGAAGCCAGCAGAAGACTGTCGGGAAAATTAAGTACGAGAGAGTCAGGAGAAACAGGCAGGAAACTACTAGAAGTGGGCAGAAGAAAATCCAGAGAAATTTACAGGAGGCCTTCAGGGGAACTGGGCGAGACACCCTCAGAAGAATTAAGCCAAAGAGATTCGGGAGGACTAGAGAAGAAAATTCCAGAAGTGGGCAGAAGAAAGTCGAAAGAACTGGGAGAAACAGAGTTTGGAGAAATAGAAATGGTAAAAACAGAAAGTGCTGAAGAAATGGAAAAAGATAAAAAGGCAGATGAATAAAGCCATCGTTAAGAGGCATGGGGACCAGGAAGCTGGAGTTCCCAGGGATCATGGGGATCTTATTAAATTGGATATTCAAATTGAGATTTATCTTGAATAGGAAAAACTGGAGGACTGGACCCCACTGATCATCTCTTTTTCTATTTTCCCTTTAAATATATCATTTTCATTCTTACAAACCTTGAGTTTATCATTTTGCCTCCTCACCCCCACACTATCTCAGAAGAGCATCTGAAAAGGAATCAGTAATGCTGGCATGGGGTACCACTTTCCAAGCAGAACTCTGCCCTTACCCTAACTAGGCAAGAAAGGTAGAGACCCCCAAATAAGGCCTGATCGAGTGTGACCAAGGTGGCATAGTAACATGGCCCTCTCCCCCAGACCCTGTCCTAGGACCTCATGGAAGAAATAAGAAAGGTGGTAACAAGAATGCGGTTCAGGAGGGATAACAAACAGGTGAGTTTCAAGGAACCTGGGAAGTTTAATGACAGGAGGAAAGACAAGAGCCTGGGAATAGAGGTTTGTCTGCCTGGCCAGTGGCTGTTGGTTTGTTTTGCTGAGTGTAGGTCACTGGCGGGGGGGCGGGGGGTGCTGTCTAGAAGAAACCATGATGGGACAGTCTCAGCTATCACACAATGAGGGAGGCTGACTTGTAAACTCCTAATCCTGGAAAACAAAATGAAATGGATGCTGAGACTGACAGATATTAGATTTAAAAAAAAAAAAAAAAAAAAGATAGGGGGCTTAGCCTGGTAGTAGGAGCAGCAGTTGGACTCTACCTCTGCCACCCTGGTGGTCAGACCAAGTAAATCAAGCTCTCCGAGCTTGTTTCCTCCTCTGTAAAATGGGATACCTGCTTCAGGGGATGGTGTGGAGATTGAATGCTTAGCACAACTGGCACTCAGAAGGCTCTGGAAAACTGAACCGAGGATTGAGTGACTTCACAGAGGAGGTGGCAGCTGAGCAGCTGACCTTAGAGGAAGTGTTAGGATCTCACTACATTATTCATCTGTTCCTTTGCCCACTGCCATCCCGGTTCATTTCCATAGTCCCTAGAAGGAAGTGCTGGGGCTCAGACTGACTTCGGGGCAGGGTAGGGTCCAGGGCCAGGTAAGTGAGATACAGCCTCGGACACAAAAATGGGGAGCCCCAAAACATAGTAATCAAGACACATACTTTAATGCATGTTGTAAAAAAAAAAATTAAAGCAAAAATTAATGATGCATAAAATATTAAAATTGTAAAGACAAGCTCTGACCCTGTACTTGCACGATCCTGTCTCACTCTAACCCCGATCCTGCCATGGTGTGGGGAGGTGTGTGTGTGTGTGGGTGTGTGTATGAGTGTGTGATTGCTTCCCCATTTAAAGAGTTAATCATCCACATGTACAGGAAAAAAGAGGCCGAGCAAGCGCTCCCGGGCGCCGCTGGCTCTTCGAGGGCACGACAGGTGTGCCATGCAGACGTGCAGCTCCCGCTCCCGGCGGGGCCTGAGCAGTGGCTCCCTGCTGGCGCTGAACCAGTTTCCGAGTTTCGATTCCGCGGCGCTTGCGCGGGGAGGCGCGGGGCTCCGCCCCCAGGCTATGTAAGGCGGCCGGGGCTGGGACCAGGCGCTCGTAGACTCCCGTGTCCCTCCGCGCAGGCGGGCGGCCCCGGAGCGCGAGTGCCTGCAAAGGCGGCGACAGCGGCGCCCCTTCTTCATCATGGTGAGAGGGCGGTGAAGGCCAAGGGGGGAGGGAGAGGACTGGGTGGGCCCGAGAGATAGCGCCATAACGGAAAACAAAAGTATTTTGGGATTCTCGGGAGGAAGTGGTATGCAAATGAGGACCCGAGGTTCCGGATTTGAGTTGAAGCTTTCTTGGTACTCCGGTGCTGTCTCAGGTATGGGAGAAGCGGGACATTTGGGGGAAGTGGGGACGGCCACTGGAGGCGGAAAACAATGACGTTTGTGAGGAAGGGACTCGGATCTACAGAAACTGCTACTTGTACGGGAAGGGGGCGTGGAGCTGGGCCACGGGTGTCACAACGCGAGGGCCTTGAACTGGTTCCAACCCCGCGCACACCTGCGCTTGGGTGGCCATTCCTGGCCTTCCCCAGCCCCAAGACCTTGTCTAATAAAGTGATATGCCAATTTAGGGTCTCCCAAGGTGCTGATGGGAGGTGGGGCCAGTTTAGAAGAAGATTTATAGCTATTTGTGGCTTTTAACAGACAAGAGAGCAAGTGGCCCGGGGCAGTGCAGGCAGCTGTCTGGTGAAACACAGCGAAGTGGCCAGCAGGGCTAGACCCTGAAAGCAGGTGCCCTGTGCAGCCCAGTCCTAGGGCGGTCACAAAGACCACAAGTTTGCGGGGGCGGACAGAGAGAGGGCAGAGGAGGAGGTGGCAGGCGTGGTGAATGAGGGCCTTTGTCCAACGGGCTCCTGCCCTCTCCCCCCACCCCCAGCCCTTCTGTGGGACCATTGTCCCCCCATCCCAGACAAGAGAGTATTATCTGTTGCTGCCTTTGTTGGAGGAAGGGAGGCAGCCTTTGGGTAACACCTCCCTACCCCCAATACGTGCCTGAGCCAGGGCAGCCACAGAGGACATCCTTAATAGGTGAATTAGGGCCAGGTCCTAAGACCATAGGCTTCAGACCGTTCCCTGCATTCACTTCCAACACATTTTCCTTTTAGAGGTGTCAGCAGGATGAGTGATTTCTTGAGGCTGCAGCTCTAACTAGAGGAAAGTGAGAGTTTAGGAAAGCTGCGGACAAGCTTCCCTCCAGTCTCCACTCCTGCAGCAGAGAAGTTACTCAAGGAGACCAAAAAGGAGGGACATAGTAGATCCTAAAAATATTTACACCTCCACTGCTTGGAATGATGCTCATACCATCAGGGAGACTTGATACAGGATAAATCAGGGCTGGGGAGTCAGGAGCAGCGGTTTCAGGTTAGAAATAGGCCAGAGATGAAGGGGCAAGGCTGGTGGGAGGGCTGAGAGGGAGCTGGGCTGACATCTCTTCTTCCCTCCTCACACAGAATAGAGGCTTTTCCCGCAAGAGCCATACGTTCCTGCCCAAGATCTTCATCCGCAAAATGTCATCCTCAGGAGCCAAGGATAAGCCTGAGATGCAGTTTCCCTTCCTGCAGGATGAGGAGACAGTAGCCACACTGCAAGAGTGCAAGACACTCTTCATCCTGCGTGGCCTGCCAGGAAGCGGCAAGTCCACGCTGGCACAGGTCATCGTGGACAGATACCGGGACGGCACCAAGATGGTGTCTGCTGATACTTACAAGATTACCCCTGGCGCTCGTGGAGCCTTTTCTGAGGAGTACAGGCAGCTGGATGCGGACCTGGCTGCCTGCTGCCACCGGGGTGTCAGAGTTCTTGTGCTCGATGACACCAACCATGAACGGGAGCGGCTGGAGCAGCTCTTTGAAATGGCCGACCAGTACCAATACCAGGTGGTGCTCGTGGAGCCCAAGACGGCATGGCGGCTGGACTGTGCCCAGCTCAAGGAGAAGAACCATTGGAAGCTATCAGCTGATGAGCTGAAGAAGCTGAAGCCTGGGCTGGAGAAGGACTTCCTGCCGCTGTACTTTGGCTGGTTCCTGACCAAGAAGAGTTCTGAGAATCTCCGCAAAGCTGGCCAGGCCTTCCTGGATGAGCTGGGAAACCACAAGGCCTTCAAGAAGGAGCTTCGACACTGTAGGTGGTGAAGTAGGAGGGGTGGGGGACAGGGAAGCTAAGTCCCTGCACTGTTGGCCTCATTCTTAGCCCAGACAACACAGGGCACAAGGTGCTATGTGCGTAGGACTCTATCATTGTTGTCAGAGTATTGGGAGCTAAGCGTGGAAGGCAGATGGAAGCTCACCTGATAGGAGGCAGAGGCAAGTTGGTGTGAAAGAGAGGTGACTTTGGGGGAGTCACGGCATGGGCTGCTGCCTGGGCACCTTCCTTCCCGATGCACCTTTCTTTCTTGCCCTCTTCTCCCCAGCTCTCCTCTCCAAGACTGGATCTAGACCACTGTCCTGCCTCAGAGGTGGGAAATGCAAATTTCTATGGGAACAGGAAATATGCCAGCATATTATATAGCCCTAGAGAGAGAATCTGGTCCAGTGTTTTCAAACTCATGTTTTAGCAGCAGAAACATTTTTCAAAACAAAATATAACATGGATTCCTAAGCTGTAAAAAAAAAAACAAACCAACATTAAAACTAAGGCTCTTTTGTCTTTACTGGGGAATAGTTCTTAGACCTTGGGCTGCCCACTCTTCTCCTTTGCCCTCAGTGCACCTCAGTGGCATCCCATAGCTCTAGAGAACAGGAATCTCAAATTTAGTCCAACCCCCCTTGGTTTTACAGACAGGAAGAGGGGCCCAGAAAGGATATGGAATTTGCCCAAAGCCAGAGTGAGTGCAGTAGACCAGCCAGGCCTTTGGACCTGGGGCCCTGGACTGTTGACGCTAGCAGGGCCGCTTCTCCCCACTTCCGCACCCTGCAGTGGACTGGACCAGGGTTCTCTCCTGGCAAGAACTCTATGATCCAATGCTAGGGTAGTTTTGAGTTAAAGTCTTTGGTGACCCGCATTCTCCTACAGTGCCTGTTTGGGGATCTGGCCCCCGCTAATCCATCTGTATTTCTTTAATTCATTTCTAGTTCCCCGAATCTTTAATTATCTTTATATTTGAAATGTTAAAAGAAACCCATGTTTCTTTATATTAGCTTGTATCACTCAGAGACAGGCAACTTGTGCCTGCGTAAGTTCTCAGATAACTCTTCTCAGCTTTTAAAGCTTGAACCCTCTGGGAGACCAGGGCACTTTGGTGTCTGCAGTGATAACTGGCCAGAAGTGAGCCGTGTTATGTGTGAGGAGCTCAAGAACAAAGTATTGTAGAGAGAGGGCTCCTGGTCAGAGCTTGTGCCTCTACCCTGGGGAGTGACCATCCCTTGAAGCTGCTTTTACCATTAAGAAATGGAATCCTTTCCTGCCCAGAATATGGCAAGGAGACATGTAATGGACCAAGAACCACGACTGTGCCAAGCAGAGAGATGTCTTCCTTCCCTACAGAGGATGGGGGGCATCCTCACAGAGATTCAGCTCGGGGAATAAGGAGGAAGAATCTAGTGATATCCAAGGGCCCTTCTGTGTCAGGTCCTTTGTAAGGCTCTGAGCCACCAAACAACCTTGCAAGGGAGTGTATTATTTGTGACCATACACCATCTTACCCAAATGGGCTCTGAGTGAAAAGCGGCACTCCCTGAATGCCCTGGGCAAACTGGGCATAGGGTTGCTCTAATTATCATACTAGATCAATAGACAAGGGTCAGTCACTTGTTCCAGTTCTAACAGCTACTAAGTGGCAGGGCTGGGATTCAAGTACAAGTCTTTGTGGATCTGAAGCTTGAGCTCCTTCCACTGTACCAACTTGTCCCTAACTTTTTTTTCCCCTACCGTGTTTTATGAATTATTTTCCTTTTTAGATGTAATGCTGGTAAATCTGATTCCCTGGGCTTGTACTGTCTGTCTCTGGGTTACAAGTGCCTGAAAGTTTTCAAGTGATATAAAGGCAGGGAATTTAAATACTTTTTATAGCTCTGAAGTTTCTATTGGTGACCATATAACTTATGAATGAATTATAGCGGGTGACTCAAGAATTTATTCTTGTCATTTTTCCCTCCGGGCTTCTGTGATCATGGTGCCTCAGTGAGAAACTGGCTTCACAGCTTCTGCTCCCCTGCCCTGAGTGCTGTCTCTCTCCTTGCAGTTGTCTCTGGAGATGAGCCCAGGGAGAAGATTGAACTGGTCACCTACTTTGGGAAGAAACCCCCGGGCGTCCTACACTGTACAACCAAGTTCTGTGACTACGGGAAGGCCACCGGGGCAGATGAGTATGCCCAGCAGGATGTGAGTTCTCCCCACGGAAAGCATGGCTGGAGTGGGAAGGGCCAGGGATAGAGGGTCCTCAGGAGATAGGTACGGGTACAAGGCAGGGACCTACCAGAAACCAGACAGCAGCTTAAGAAAAATGGCATCTCCTCCCTCCAGCTCTCCCCTTCTCTGGCTGAGTTGTGTAAATCTGGTTCCTTTTCTGAGGAGCCAGTCCATACAATATTGCCTACCAGAACACTCACTCTCAAGGCCAGCCCACAGGTGTCTTTCCTTTTGCTGGTTCAGGGAGAATGCTGGTTTGTAGCAGGCTTCTGCTGTGGCCTCTCTGAGCCTGTGTTAAATTCCAAAGACTAGAAGTCCCTTGTATCTCAGGCTGATGTTTCCTGTCCCCAAAGCTGAGGCTTGGCCTTGCCCCCAGGGTTAGGGAGTGCTGTGGGATAGTAAAACTTACTGGCTTAGAGGTAGACTCTTCCCTACCACACAGCCTGCACCTGGTACCCTACACTTGTGCCAGAGGTATTCCCCAGATAGGAATGGCTCCTTCAGTGTCACCTTCTCAGCGAGACTTTCCCTGACTACCCACCCCCATCTCTGCCTGGCCTAAAACAACCATTTTACTTAATTGTTTACTGGTCTCCTCCCACTGGAGTGAAAGCTCCCCAAGGGCAGTGATTTTTTTATAGTTTTATTCACCACTGTATTCCCCTCACCTAGCATTGTTGAGTGATTATATATAGCACTTTCTACTACATCTCTAACCTTTTATTTATTTAGCAGTATTTATTAAGCACCTGTTATACCGCAGACACTTGGGATTGGGGATTTTGAGCAAAAATAAGAGATGCCATTATGGTCAGATGACAAGACTTTCTAAAAAATTCAGATTAAAAATCAGATGTAAACCAAAGTGTACAAAACAGAGAGTGATCAAGAGCATTTCATTCGGATCTCACCTGTCCTCCAGTGTGAGTGGGTAGCAATGTTAGGCTCCCGACACTGTTCTACCTGGTGACTCCTTCAACCCTGATATTAACTCTGATAGGTGGTATTCCTGTACTAGTGAACAAGCCTAGGCACAGTGCTTGCTCAAAGCCCCTACCTAGTAAGTGGTGGGGCTCGGTTCTGAACTTGGGCAGTCTGGCTTTTAACCCTGCTCTGTCCTCCCTGTCTGGACAGCTTCCTTTTCATGTCAGCCTGCAGTGTCAGTGGGTAGACATCCTCCAACAACACACCTGTGCATTATAGATATTTGGGGATGATGTGCCTCTAAAGACCTTAGCTCACTTGTGCTCCCTTCTGTTGAAACTCAGCCTTCTCTCCTCTGGGAGTGACCCAAGCCCCCATTCAGCTGTCCCTCTCTGGAAGCCAACACCTCTAGCTCCATCCCCTTTCTCACTCTCCCCAGGTGGTGAAGAAATCTTACTCCAAGGCCTTCACACTGACCATCTCTGCCCTCTTTGTGACACCCAAGACGACTGGAGCCCAGGTGGTATTGAGCGATCAGGAGCTGCCATTATGGCCAAATGATGTGGACAAGCTGTCATCCTCTGACAGCCTGCCTCTGGGAAGCCGTGCTCATATCACCCTAGGCTGTGCGAGTGACGTGGATGCTGTGCAGACAGGCATTGACCTCCTAGATATTGTGCGGCAGGAGAGGGGGGGCAACCCAGGTGAGGAGGTGGGTGAGTTAAACCGGGGCAAGCTCTATTCCTTGGGCAGTGGGCGCTGGATGCTGAGGCTGGCCAAAAAGATGGAGGTCAGGGCCATCTTCACAGGGTACTACGGGAAGGGCAAACCTGTCCCCACACATAGCAGCCGGAAGGGGGGTGCTTTTCAGTCCTGCACCATCATTTGAATGTTCTTACCACCAGTACTGCCCCTTGCTCTTTAGAAGGACAGGGGGATGGTGGGGGGGAGTGTGGGGGGGGAGCCGAGGGAGACATGCCCTCTGCAACATCTTTGTTTTTAAGTTTATTTTGTTTGTTTTTTTACTCAAAGTTAACATATCTGTAACTTTTTAAAAACTTGTAAAATAACTGTCCATTTCTTCCTGCCTACCCCCTTTCCCTCTAACACTCAAGTTTTCAACATTGGGGAGATGGATAGGTACCATCCAGAAACTTGGACCAAAACTGACGGGACTGGGCTGAGCTGGGCCTGGTGCCATAGCCTGAACTTGCCTTCAGTTACTGGTTAGCCCAGCCCGCACCCCCAGATTCGCTGTTCTGCCTAGAGCTGGGCTAGTGGGGAGAGACCTTAGAGCCGCAGGTACCCTGCTGACTGGTGGCAAAAGGCAGTGGATTTAGAGTGACAGTCACTGCTATGGAAAATCAGGGTTGGATTTGGTGGGTAGGATCATTGGGCTTTGGTTCCATTTCTTAATCATTAGCTCTAGGGAGGCTGGGGATCTTTACCAGAGTAGAAAAAGGGGTTTATCTCTCACCTTTGGTCCTACGTCCCCATGCCCTCCTTCTTTATTCCTTAACTAGGTAACAGTTGGATAACTAAGAAACAGAACAATAGGCAGCAGCCACACCTCAGGCTGGCTACTGATCTCACCCCTGAAAGGGGATGGGGTAGCTACCTTTCCAAGGGTATAGGCTATATTATGTGGATGGGGATATCAAGGCCAGAGAGACAGTACATAGAAGGAAGCTCCCATTTTGTCATCTGTCCAGACCATCTTGCCTCCATGGTGCATCCAGAGGCCTCTTCTAAAGGTGGGTCAGTGGGCCCCAAGAGCCAGTGGATGGACTTCTGGCTGTTGAGGGCCAGGTCCCATGTGTTGCCTCTGGCAAGGGGTTTTTAGCAGTCCTACATGTGCTGTGGTTCTTGGGGTGCCCTCCACTGCCCTCTGCTCAGTAACAGGGCCTCACTAATACTAGTTTGTTATGCAACAAAAGTGCTTGGGATTTAAGTTACAGTCCTGGTTTTGCCCAGCTTCACCAACTTGTAAGACTGATAGATGAAATAAATCATGTTAATCCTATCTGCGTGCAGTCTCTCTCACACTGCTGTGTCCGGCAGAATCTTTCCCGGGGCTAGGGCTGCATGTTTAAGGACTGGCTTTGTCCCACTGCTTGGGGCCATCGGTCCTGTCTCCCCTCTGCTGGCTGAGCACAGCTGTGGTGGTGAGCTTGGGCCAGTGAACAGTGCTGGCTTTCATAAGGAGGCAGAAAGGAGAGAGGCTGGTCTTAGACTCCCTAGAAGGCGGGAGTTGGCTGGATGTGAGGACTGTGCAGCAAGCGGAGAGCCTCTCTTCCCTCATTAACTGCTGCAATAGCCTACAGGTGTCACCAGTCAAATCAGAAAGATTTCTCAGCAAGACCCAAATTTCCCATTTTTCCACTTCTCTTGGAGAGGCTACTCTGCTCACTCTCAGACCAGTGCTACTTCAAACCCAAGGGTGACCTAAGTTTCAGGAGTCCTTTTCTGGCTAGAAGGGGCCTGGCTGGACATATGGGAAATTTCCAAGGCCTAACTCATAGTCATTTCACCGTGACCTTGGCACCAGATGGGGAAATTGGGAGTAAAATGGGGGGAAGGGTTCAAAAGGAAAAGAAATCATACATAACTATCTGGTCCAAGTGTGAGCCTGACAGTGGCAGGCAGACCCCTAGGCTCAGAAGCTGCCTTCCTACTTTCAAAGTATATGGAGGTTAGGGAGGCAAGATTTTATCTTCCTTGTCATCTCCATGAAGCCTACCACTAACAGCAGGAACTGTGAGAGTCTACACAAACTACCCCTGTCGAGGTTAGCCCAGCCTGATGCTTAGCACCCCCCTGCCCTGTCCCGCTCCTAACTGAGGTTTGGGCACACACGGCTTGTAGCCCTTTCTGGTGGCCCCTACCAGGAAACCAGCATGTTTTCTCAACTCACTTCCCATGGCTGGCATCAGGCTGGGCCCAACAGAACACCCATGCTAAGCACTCACAGGCGAAACAGGTTTGCAAGAGGCTGGCAGAACCTTCAAGTCATGCCAGGATCAGAAATTCCATCCTGGGTGCTCAGCTCTGGCCTGTGAACTCTGGAGTAGCACAAAACAGCTGCCAGAGCAAAGGGCCAGAAAGGGTCAAAACATTTTATTCTCTTCATTTTTTTTTCTTTTTTAATAAAGTTAAACCGTAAAACAAAAATTCACAGGCTGCCTCCGTATCCACCCCCACCTCCCTCCCCGACCTGCAGTCTTCGGCACTGGCTCCCTTTTCTTCACCCCACTCACAGACACAGAGGTATCCAACTGAGAAAACGAAACTGCTCTAAGTACAGGGAGACATGATGAAGGGAGGAGTTGAATTGTGTCCATATTCAAGGTTAAATTGAGCGAGTCTGCATTTTCTGGGTTGTGGGTGGTTGGTTTTCTTTTCATTAGCCAAACTGAAAAAAGAAATTCCCTGGACCAGATGCTGAAAGAGAAAAGAAGGGCTTATTAGTTGGTTCTGTGAATTTTCTAGGGAAGATCACTTTTTAACCATTTGATAATGAGAAAGTCTTCAAGGGTTGCTTAAACAACACAGGGATCAAAGAGCCTGGACCCTGAAGTGTGAGAGAGACCACGTAAGAGCATATATATATGTGTGCAACTTCTAAACACCTTCACTCTCACAGAGAGGTCCAAGTACTATGCAACTTTGAAATGCGTCCCCGACCCGGAAGAGGTGTGGTGTTAATGATCCCTAGGCAAAGTGTCCTGGGAACCACCTTCCTCTAACCTCAGCTAAGTCAACACTGAGTGGACCCTCTGATTCCCAAAGAACCACCGCCTAACCAGGGAGTCACTGTGTCAGCTTGTGATCTAGGAACTCCCAAGAAGAGCAGACATACTCACCTTCAAAGCTGAAGCCCCCTGGACCACCGAAGAATGCCTTGAATATATTGTTTGCATCAAAATCTGTGAGGCACGGCAATTAACACAGAAGGAATAAAAAGATGAAAAAATTAAAACTGTCCAAAGAAGAACCTATCATGACACTGAAAATGGGTCTCCGAACCTTTCCCAGATAATATGACTTCCCTCCTTTCCCAACAGTTCAGACTAGAGGTGAGCAAATCTGCCCCCACTTGGTCCACTACTAGGATATATTCCCTTCTCCTTCAAAGTGTGGCCCCAAAGGAAAGCATTCTCTACTTGAACCTGCTTCACTGTGCCTTCTTAACAACTGGAAACACCACCTGTACTTGAATGACACAAAACTTTGTAAGCGTTCATGTCTTTTTTTTTTTTTTTTGCCCCCACACTCTGGGGCCACTACCTAAAATTTATCACCTGTTTGCTACCAAGAATAAATATAAGAACAAGACCTATGATTTACTGCATTTGTTTGATTCCCTATTTATTACCTTATCAAAACTATACACCAGAAAAAAAAGCTCTGGTAAGCACCTGCTATGTGCTGGGTGCTTTATTTACCTTATGTCATTTAATAACTTAAACAGTTTGTCAAGAAAAGTATTATTCCCAGTTTACACTCAACAAAACCTAATGTATGGTGCTCAAGTAACTTGCCTAAGATCACATGGCCAGTAAAAGCATCAGAACCAAGATGCTTGTCTCACTCCAGTCAGCACTTTTTACCAGGCCACAACAGAAAATTTATCTCCACCAGCTAATCCCACAGGCACCTGTGTCCAAAAGTGGATTCCCCTCTGCCTGCTTATCTTCAACTTCCTGGGTCACTCAGCTTAGTGAATGGCCCCACCATGTCAGCTAAGCCAAAGTCACTCTGAACTTAGTTCTTTCCCTCTCAACACATTTCATCAACAACCAAGTCCTGCCAAGTCTACCACCTTAATAGCTCCTAACTGTGCCCTCCAATCCTTTTTTCCTTATGTGTCTCCTCCCATCTCTGTTCTCTATCACCCCTTCCGAAACACCTCTTTTGTACCATCACAGATATATTTCTAGAGCTTAAATCTGGTCCATAATGCCCCTACTTCAGACCCTTCAATAACTTTTTTTTTTTTTTTTTGGCATAAGCAGGCTCCAGGAATCGAATTCAATAATTTTTTTTTTTTTTTTTTTGCATGGGCAGGCACTGGGAATTGAACCCGGGTCTCCAGCATGGCAGGTGAGAACTCTGCCTGCTGAGCCACCACGGCCAGCCCAAATTCAGTAACTTTTAATGGCATATACTAGTTGTTCTCAACTGCTGGACAGTACAACGTGGTTACTACTAATAAACCTATGTTTATTAAACACACATGCTGTGGAGGATTCAGAATCATCTACAGAATGTCATCAATCTTATATTTTAAATAAGTCAATCTTATTTTAAATTCCAATAGATTTTCTTAGTGGAAGAGAAAGGGTTGGCATTAGAGAACTGTGTCTAAGAACTATGCATGTCCCAGGGCATCTTAGCTCTCTTTGAGCCCACAGTGGACACCACCAGCAATTACAGCTCTACGTCATTCTAAGTCTTTTGGGTAAATTAAAATCTGTGAAGGTGTACAGGATGCCAAACACATACATATCAGTCAGTATATACTATGCAGTGGGGAAAAAAACTTCCAGCCAATAGGATTAAGTCCATATTTCTCAATACCGTTTTTAAGGCCTGATCCAGTTCCTTCCTGCCTCATCTCTCACCACCCTACCCTACTATCTTCCTATACTGAGCTACCAGCAACTCTCCAAAGGTGCCAGGCTTTACTACACTTCGAACCTTTTTCTTGCTAGTGCTTACTCCAAAACCACCTTGATGCCCACTCTGCAGCCTGGGCACCTGCCATTCTTACTGCATTTGTTTGATTCCATGTCTATCATTCTATCTCGACCAGGGGTGGATTTGGCTTGTGGGTTGGAGTTTGCCAGTCCCTAGCCTGTGAGCTTCCCTGAGGTTAAGGAATTTGTTTCATTCATCTTTTTAACTCCAGCACCTAAGATAGTGCCTCAGACAGTGTGTTTTACAAACCTCATCAAGAGTACATTTTATAAACCAGAGTGTTACTAGCTGATTATGTACAGATTTTCCCTCTGGAGTATCTTTGGAAAATTTTAACATTCCACAGCCATCAGATTCATCCCAGGTTGCCCCAACCAACTCACCACCCACATTCATGCCCTCCTCATCTAGGTCTTGTCCACTGTCATAGCGAGTCTTTTTCTTGGGATCAGAGAGGATGGTGAAGGCTTCTCCAACTTCCTTGAACTTTTTCTCCTCCTCCTTCTGAACTTCAGCACTGGCTCCACTATGCCGATCTAAAGGGAGGAGGAGTACGGGAAGAACTCATATGAAATCAGTCTCAAAGTTTAAAAGAAAGACCACTTTATGCCTAATTTTAGAAGGTACTTCCAAAATTTGAAGGATATGGAACTTAACACAGCCTCAGCTTATCTCAGCTGCAGAGCCTCTGAGGCTTTCATCTAGACTGAGCTTGGTAGTGAGCCTGCCCTGCTTGCTCTTCCCACTGCGTCTCTTCCTTGACACTGGCTTTACCTGGATGGTGCATCAAAGCCCGTTTCCGATAAGCTTTCTTGATCTCGTCCTCAGAGGCATTCTTGTCCACTCCCAGAATCTTGTAGTAATCTTTTCTCTTACTCTTCTTCAGCTCCAGCTGTGCATTTTTTAGGAGTTGTTTGTGTTCTACAGGAAGACATCTGGTGTGAACTGGCAAATAAGATTCTGGCTCCCTTTCCTGAGTCCCAGCCTAGCCAACCTGGAGTTGCAAGCCTTGTTAACCATACTAGGAGCTTTTATGGTGCTTTCCTCTGGTAATTTAAAAATTTCTACTCATACTTAGGTTCCCCACATTGGCTGCATCATAGAGATGGAAGTGAAAGTGACAGGATGGATTTGGGTCCAGAAAATAGGAGCCTTGCCATCCAGCCAGGTTCTCTGTTCACTTCTTCCTTGAAGTGAAGGAAGAAGCTGGTGACCAGATAAGCTCCAAGTACATTCCTAAACCAAACTACCTCGATGTCCAGTTTTAGGGTCTTTATGTAACCATTCAGTTCCCTGAGAAACCAATGATTTCAAACTCCTTTACCTTTTGTTTTCTCTGTCTGATACACTTTTTCATAGTCCCGCAAGGCTTCTTCATACTGTTCTGTATCCATATAACTGAGAAGGAAATATAGGTCAGTACTATGCTCAAACATAACGCAATGATCTTCAGTATCATTCTAGGAGTAAGAGGCATGGCTCAAGCAAGAGACACACACTTTTGGTACAATACTTCATGAAATAGGAGCCTCTAATTTAGCACTCCAAGAATTAGCTACCAGTTTCTCAAGGAAAGAGACCTTTTGGTACTGGCACCCGATCAGTGAAATGATGCTTTGCTCTGAGCAGACAGCAAGAAGGGGGAAAGTTCCTTTGGATTTGACATACAGCCACCAAAAACAAAGATCTGGACTGCCTAAGGAAGGCAATGTAAAGGCACCTAGGTGATTACCTGGGGGATCGAAACGAGAAAAAATATAAAGGGAGATATAGTTATGAAAGAGCTCTGAAACCTTTGAAATCATGCCATAAACATGCAGGGCTAGCTCCAATCTAGAGTCACAGTGGGGTTAGTGAGCCACTGAGTCAGCTCAACAGGCTAAGGTGGTAACTGCCAGCAAATGCTTTCATTAAAACCAGTCAATATGAACTGTAGGTAAACGAGATAGAAAAGAAGACGTGAAACATGTTTGCTTCTATTTTGGTAACTCAGAAAAAAGGAGGGAAAGGCCTCTGGCTCTAGATGAAGGGAATCTAGCTTGACAGGCTGATGGCCAGACTTTTTAACTTTTTCCCACAGAAAGAAGTGGCATTTTCTGTGCCTTGTTCAGATCACTGGCACAGAGAATAGCCTAGAAACTCTAAGAATGTGGTAGAGCTCCAGAAGCAAACACCATCAGCTGGTGAATGGGATGTGACCATGTAATTCAGCTGGCGACTGCACAAGAGATCCAACATATTCTACTGCTGCAACATAAGTCTATCTTTGCGAACATCACGAAGTCCCACCAGGCTTTTGGGCTGAGGCAGGGGTGAGTGCAACTCATAAGGCTGGCAAAAGATAAGCCCAGCATCTTAGGCTTTTCTGATTTTCTGGCAACATCTCGATTTAGGACTTGGTGAAACGGCACAAATGCTACTAGGGGGTCAGAGACTCATTCAAAGACTAAAGTGTAATATGATTTGAAATAAAAGTTTAGCTGCTTATGAGGAAGAAAACTGGTAACCGAGAGCACTGTACATAGAATAATCTGAGTAATCCTGATAAACTTTTCAAGTCCATATATGACATATTAATCAGGCTTATACTAGAATGATTTGCACCTTTACATCACTTACGTCACAACTTAGTTTTTTGTTTTTTTTAATTGTCACAACTTAGTTTTTTGTTTTTTTTAATTCAAGGATATACTTCTACTTTAAATTAAAAAGTTGAGAAAAATTAAAGTAGAAAAGTAAGCAGAGTTTTAGGGAAAAAGGGAGACTTCTAGCCTACAATGGGAAATGTAGCCAAGATGTGACATCTCTCCAATTTTAGGGGTATGGTGAAGTAGACTCAGACAATGGGCAGGCCTCTGGTAAGGCTTCAGCCTGAACTATTCTCCAATGTTTCTTGTCAATACCAGCTGCTAAGGCCATGGTTCCAAACACTCATTCAACAGTGCCAAACAGTGCTCGCTCTCCCTCTGTGGTGGGATCTCAAAGGCAGAACCATTCAGAGAAGAACAGTTCTGTTTCTACCACAAAGATAAAGAAATTCTTGATTTTTCTTTATTGCACAAACATAAAGAAGAAAATAATCCTCCCTCCCATTATGTTCCTAGCAAATTATCTGTTTTCTTCCCATTCTGTTTGAAGACTGCAGATTGTTCATTGAGTAGATCATGTATACAGCCACCCCCACCCCAGACATTTAAGTGATTCTGCTTTGGGTTATTATAGATAAAAGTACAGTAAACATCTTCAAACATATAGCTTCTGTTGAAAGAAGTCTTTAGCTTGATCAAAGACCATCCTTTTGTCTTCCAAAGCTTCTACTTTTGTCTGCCAGTGGTTTTCAAAGATGGTTTCACAGAATCTATCTATAACTCTGTGTGTGCTTGTTTCTGCCAGGCTTAGTGATCGATTTAAAAATTCACTTAAATGAGAGGTAGTCCATGAACATCCTGCATCACTGATGAGACTGGGGAGTGTAAAGAACTGGCTTATGGGTCTAGGAATCATTAACAGCACCTATTCTCTGGATATAACATTCCATCTTGGAAAGGAACAAGCATTGGGGAATTGGCATAAATATATATCTTCCTTAAGGAACTTTAAAGACAGGAGGTTCTTCTTTGTCTGAAATGAAAAGAGATAGGTATCTGAGAGTGGTCTTTCCTAGCCATTGTTAATACTCCTGTCTGGTGGGTCCAAGAGTAAAATGAATAAGCACTCTGACTCTGAAGGCAAACATAGGCTCTAGAAGGTAGGCATATGCTGGCTCATAAACTGCCTTTGCTCAAAACACATGAGCACATCTAGGAGGTTGCAAAAAGGGTTCCTTGTACTGCTGGGAGGCTGAGCCAGATAAATTAAATCCTTCCAAGCATAGCCCCTGCCCAGAACAAAGAAGATAAGCACAACTCTCAACTGTCTCCAAGAGATAGTTTATTTCTTCTGCTTCCAAGCACCTTGCATTCATTCAACAAAACATTGATTGCGTGAGCACCTACTATGTGCCAAGCACTGTGCCAAGTTAGAGCAAAAGTGTACAACACAAAGTAAAATCTCCAAAGGAAAAAGACTTAATCTTTAACAAAAGGAGTTTGGGTCAGGTATCAGAGGAAACTTACTGACCGTGAGGGGCGTTAGACACAGGCATGGGAGACTGAGGGAGCTTGTGCAATCTCCTCCGCTGGAGGTCTATAAAGAGAGTCTAGGGCTGGAACAATCCCACCTAGAGGCAGGGGGAAGGACCAAATGACCTCACAATATCCCTGGGTCTGCTTCCATCATCCATAATGCAATTCCCCTGGTAGGCCATCTGCCACTCCCTCTTCCCCCCACCTACCAGAGGCACTTACCACTGAGCTCTTCTCAAGTAGGCTTTTATATAAGTGTCATCGAGCTTCACTGCATTTGTGCAGTCTTCTATTGCATCATCTAGTTTCCTAAGCTTCAGGAGAGAGAGAGCAGTCATACTTCCCATCTTTGGTGATTGAGGGAGCCCCAAAGCTGTGAGCATGGCTTCAGAATTCTAAGAGCATCAGTCATATTGGCCCCCTAATTGTCACATGTTCTCAGTCACTGGGAAAACCAGTGTCTCACAGTGCTAAGGACACCTATGCATTGGGCAGCATTCCTGAATTTAGAATTGGTTTCTTTTCTATGATGAAAGACAGGCACACCTGTCTGCAGGGATTTGCTACCTCTATCATTCCATGTTAACTGTCTACCCATGACACAGAAATAAGAAGGGTAGTCCCTGCCCTGATTTTTTCAGAGAACAACTAGAGGGATCAGAATTATGATTATTTTCAACTACAAGAATTCTACAAGAGCAGAGAGTCTGACTTTGGTGAGTTTTGGGCCATAAGGGTACTAGGGCCATGTTCAACTGAGCATGGTAATATTCAGTCATGCTGAAGAAAAACCCTAAGGGCCACCCCACACTCTAGTTTCTTCTAAATCACTCCTACAAAGAAAGGATCACTTGTTTAGGAAAGAAGCAATAATCCTTGCTTAAATTCATCCCCAAGCCCCTAGCCATTATCTTACTGGGGAAAAGGAGCCTTAAGGAGGAAGACATAAGAATATTCTTCCAAATTGTCGTTTAAGTGCCCTCAAAAACTTCTGCCACTGAGCCACCATTGCACTGCCCTTTTAAGTGCCCTCAGAAAAGAGATATTAAAGCTTTCCTCTTAGAAGGTAGTTCTTAACAAGGTGAAATAGTAACCGAAACAATTTTTCTCCTGTCATCTGGCTTACCCTCATTAGGTAGATTTCCCAAGACCTTTTGATGTTCCTTAACAATATCTACATAGGCCCCAAGACTCAGACCAAGTGCTTACCTTGGAATTAACCGTACCCCGATTACAGTAGAGTTTAGCATTTGTTTTTATATTGTTGGGGTCTATCCCCAGGGCTTCTGTGTACAGTTCATATGCTAGTTTGTAATTTCCTTCTTTAAAAGCTTTATTCCCATCTTCTTTCTTTGCTTTAAGTGCTTTGGCATTCTATGGAGAAAAGGAAGGGGAGGTCAGTTACATATCCAGAAAGGCTTAGAACATGGCACAGAGAGGCCAGTGTCTACTTTCAATTTCTTGGATCCCAGTAGCTCAACATCACACAGGTCAGTCCCCCACCACTACCACCACCATTGCCACCACCACCACCATCTGGACTACTTTGTTCCTCACTGGTGTTTCCTACAGAGTGGACAGAGGAAAGCAAGATTTAAAAATATATATCAATGAGATCTATGTTACCCAGGGCTTGCCTCCTCTCCCCAGGGCAAGCATTCCTGTCATTTCTTCAGCTGAGGGAAGAAAAAAAGAAAAAGGAAAAAAAAAGTACACTTAGATATTAAAAGGACCTGACCCTATAATGATCACATGATCTTACCTTTAGGTAAATAAAAGTAGACCTGAAATAATTTCTAATGAAAAGACCAAGGATCTTTCAAAGCAGGAAGAGGAAAGACATCACATTCCTTGTGATTCTAAAACCTTCCATTCTACCCATCTTAAAGTCCCAATGGAGGAGCCTCCCTTCCCACCCAAATCTGGTACCTAGAACTTACTCTGCAAGCAATACAAGCCTTCTCATGGTCAGGAGCCATTCTGAGAGCCTGTACAAAAAACTGAACTGCCTTCTCAATACAATCTTCATAATAAAGGCAAAGACCTCGTACATACAGAGCATCTGCATTGGTGGAATCCATTCGTAAAATGTCACTGCAATAGCCAGAAAGGAACACATTCAGCTGATATTTGGTACATCCCCACTATTGCTACTAGTTAGGCCAATTTTTTCATTGTTCATGTCTCTAATACCAATAAATGAAAGTATTCAAAGGTAGAGAGCACTCCAGGACTCTCCCCAAACCTCCCCCCCAGAATAAGCCACATGTATTTTACCTTTAACATACTTCTTTTGTCTCACAATCCTTATTAGATTATAACAGGGGTCAGCAAACTACAGCCTATGGGCTAAATCCTGCCTGCGACCAGTTTTTGTAAATAAAGTTTTATTGGAAAACAGACCCATTCACTTATCTATCATCTATGGCTATCTGTATTATAATGGCAGAGCTGAGTAGCTGCTCCAGCTACCATCTGGCTTTTCACAAAAAAAGTCTGCTAACCCATGGAGTAGAAGTACCTCTAAAGAAAAGGAGTATAATAAACAAAAAAAAAAACAACAAAAAAACTCACACAGCACACATACATGTGTTCTTCCATTTATAGCTCAAGTACCTATATACTCCAGCAGAATGTTGAATAGCAGTGCTAAAAGTGGGCATTCTCGTCTTGTTCTGATCTGAGGGGAATAGCTTTTAGTCTTTTACCACTGAGTATCATGTTAGCTGTGGGTTTTGAACTCTGGTCTAAGCTTTGGTTTTAAGCCCCAAGAAGGTCCAGTTTGAGCTGGTTGGCCTACTCACAGGTCATTCAGTAGCTCCCATTCTAAAGAGCTGCCAGACAGCATCCATACTTTGGTAAACCAGCAGTAACTGGCATTTCATTATCAATCTGACCTGATTTCATACCTGGCCACAGACTGTGCTTCTGGATAACGACCCAGCATAGCTAAACATTCTGCTTTGAGGATTTTGAAGCGATGGCAGGCAGGAGCAAATTCTAGGGCACGATCCATGCAGAAAACAACCTGCGGAGAATAAGAAAGAAAAAAAGGCTCTTCATCCTGGACTCCAGAAACATTCTCGCTTCAATTTCAGATGAGAGACTGGCTCAAAGCTAAAAGGAGTTGCCTGGGCTCACTTTTTTTTCATTATCTTTTTTTTTTTTTTTTTGGCTGGGTTCACTTTTGAGCAGGAGAGTAACATTAGAGTTTCAGCCATATCTAATTCATTTGATTTAATCATTGAAATGAGGAAAGTAGTTTATCCAGATAACAATGACATTAACTGAGTACTTTATATATTAGCCTATTTATCCACACAACTTTGAGAGGTAATATTATTCCTTTATCTTACTGTTGAGAAAACCAAGGCAAACAGATTAAGTAACTTGCTCAAGGTCAGCAAAGCCAGTAAGTCATGAAAAATAAGACTGGAACTTAAATATTAAGACTGCAGAGCACATAAATATAATTAACACACTAAGCTTCCTCCACAATGAATCATATCTATAGTGACTGTGATCAAAGCTCATATCCTTCTAGGGGAAAAATGTTGTTATTTGCTACTTTGCATACTTCCCCATACTTAGCGCCTCATTCCTTAGCAAGACAAGGAATAGCAAAAATAACCTGGTACAGATTATTTCAATAACATATTGAAATTGCCTCCTTTCCTATGGCACGAGCGTCAACATCTTTCCAAAAACCTTTGGTGGCTACCATTCCATCGATGTTTTAGTTCAGAAATAAACCAACAAAAGAGTTCATTTTAAATGGTTTTGAATAGGCTATGTTACAGTACCATTCCCAACATGTCGCTATACAAACCAAAAGCCAAGTATCAAAAACAAACAAATAAGGCTTGGGATTAATCTTTCAGCATCATAACGGTTCTCCACATATTTCCATTTTCTCTCCATAGACGTTTGTTCTCTAAGCTTTCATTTTTTATTTAGCTGCTATTTTTGAGGCTCATATTCTTCCCTGTGAACCAGTGCCCCAAAGGAGAAATATGGAGTTAAGGGACACCCATTCCCTCATGAGGGCCTGATTCTCATGGCCTAAGAATCTGACCATGGGGATCAGGAAGAGATGAAGTCTGAAAACTTAGAAGCAGAAGTAACTCAAATTCCATCAAGAGATAATGTATACATTCATATAATGGAATACTATGTGGCTGTAAAATAGAAGGAAGGTGCTCTCCATGTACCAATATGAAAAGACTTTTAAAGTCTATTAAAGGAAACAAAAGCTACGGCAGAATAATATGTGCAGCATATTACCTTTTATACAAAATAGGAAGGAAAATAAGAATCTATATTTGTATTTGTTCACATATGCAGAATAAAACTAGAAGAAAACAGAGGAAACAAAAACCATGATTACCTTAGGGGTAAAGGAACTGGGCAGACGGAGGACAAGGTTGGGGACACTCATTACTGATTATCTTTTATGCTTTCTAACCTTGTTTTTTTAATTGAAGTGAAATTCACATAACATAAAATTAACCATTTTAAAGTGTACAATTCAGTAGCACTTAGTACATTCATAATGTTGTATAACCATTCGTCTATCAAGTTCCAAAACATTTTCATTAGCCCAAAAGAAAACCCTGTCCCCATTAAGCAGTCAAAACCCATTCATTCCCCTCCCTACCCCAACCCCTACTCCTGGCAATCACCAATCTGCTTTCTGTTTCTATGGATTTACCTTTTCTGGATATTTCATATAAATGAAATTAATACAATATGTATCCTGTGTCTAGTTTTTTCACTCAGCGTAATTTTCAAGGTTCATTCATGCTGCAGCATATCTCGGTACTTCACTCCTTTTTATGGTTGACTCATAATCCCTTGTATGTATATACAATCTGTTTACTCATTCATCTGTTGATGGATATTTGGGATGTTTCCACTTTTTCTTTATTGTGAACAGTGTTCCTATGCATATCTGTGTCTAAGTAACTGTCCAAATATCTGTTTTCAATTCATTTGGGTGTATACCTAGGATACTTTCTAGCTTGAATATCTACCATGAGTATCACCTGTTCAAATTCTTTTTAAAAAATGGGGAAGCAGGTAAACATCATGAGCTGTTGTGCTGATAAGACTTTCTGCAGTATCAACAGAGCAGTGATGGGGATGCCTCTTTCAATGGTACAGTGATTGTCCTGGAGGTTCTAAGGACGATATAAAAATTCAGATATTACAAAGTGGTGCTCATTTTTTCCTTCAAATGGGAAAAGAATGAGGGGAGAAAAAGGAGATTACTCAAAATTTAACCAGCTACATCCAGTTGCCTTTACAACATTCTGTAGAGAGATGATTCTGCTCATCGTGGGGAAAAAAAAGCTTGGGTGCTTCACTTCCCACCCCCACCTCCCTATGACTAGGGACAGCTGCAGGCAAAGAAGATCTTTGTTTCTTCCAAGTTCATCTGTTTCCTCTGCCAGGATCATAATTCTTCATTTGTGACATCACCATGAGCTACAGTGGAGAGGGGGGGTGGGTCTGGGATGTCACAAACAGAGTATTCTGTCACAAACTGGGGATTCTGGCTCCAGAGTGGGCAAGAGAAAAAAGAAATCCAAAAGACTGCTTTTTAAGACAAAGCTTTTGCCTATGTAAACCTCAGAAAACGTGACAAGAGGGAGAATCTCTTTCCAAACACACAAAACAAAACAAAACTTATGAACCACACCACAAAGACACTGTGGTTATTAAAACCAATGGACAAAAGTTATTGCTGGGTCTCTGCATAAGCTAATCAGATATATTTATTATCAAATAAAAGACTTTAGCAATGTGTGACTTAAGAATGATTCTTACTGTACTCTATTATTAAACATTTATTGAGCACCTGCTATAGAAAGTACAGAGCAATTATTACATATGAAGCGACAACTTGTTTCTCAGCAGGAATTCACAAACTTCTTTAAAGTGATTCTAAAAATCTCTCCTGATCAGTGGTTTTACAAATTTTTTGGATCACTTACCTGTATTTTTCAAACTCTAGTGAAAGCTATTTCCAAGTACCCATCTAAGGAAGGGAGTTAGGAATTACACAGATCAGATATAACCACTACAAGATATACAAAGTTATCTAGAACTTTTATACTTTTCACGTTTCATTATATTAACTCATTTGGCATATAAATTTGCAAGAACTATAAAATAGCTCCAAAAAAGACAAGAGCATGTTTCTTTACAAAGGATTAATTTATAGCTCCATCCTAGTTCACATAAAGCAGGAATTAAAACCAGTTCTCATTATTCACACAGAAATGGATTATTCCAATACAATATTTTATTCCAACTGGCTTCTCCTCTATTATTAGCCAGCAAAATTTTAGACCACTATCTTTATTTTTCATTTATTTTTTATTTATGATACATAACCACATACAAACACATTCTTATCATATGATCATTCTGTTGTTATATAATCAATAACTCACACAATCATCACACAGTTGTATATTCATCATCATGATCATTTCTTAGAACATCTGCATCAATTCAGAAAAAGCAAAAAGAAAACAGAAAAAAATTCATACACACCATACCCCTTACCCCTTCCCTTCACCGATCACAAGCATTTCAATCTACTAAAATAGAACACTATCTTAACAACAAAACATAATCAAGGAACTCATTTTGCTTTTTATCATAAAGCCAAATATAATTAATAAAGTAAGTATATTAGCAAAGAAAAAAAATGGGGGGGGTGATAAGACAAAAGAAAGTCAAAGCCAAATTAAAGTGATCCCACCAGAATGGCCATTATCAACAAAACAGAAAATGACAAGTGCTGGAGAGGATGTGGAGAAAGAGGCACACTTATTCACTGTTGGTGGGAATGTCAAATGATGCAACTGCTGAGGAAGGCAGTTTGGCGGTTCCTCAAAAAGCTGAATATAGAATTGCCATATGACCTGGCAATACCATTGCTAGGTATCTACTCAAAGGATATAAGGACAAAGACACAAACGGACATTTGCACACCAATGTTTATAGCAGCATTATTTACAATTGCAAAGAGATAGAAACAGCCAAAATGTCCATCAACAGATGAGTGGCTAAACAAACTACGGCATAAACATACGATGGAATATTATGCAGCTTTAAGACAGAATAAAGTTATGAAGTATGTAACAACATGGATGAACCCTGAGAACATTATGCTGAGTGAGACTAGCCAAAAACAAAAGGACAAATACTGTATGGTCTCACTGATATGAACTGACATTAGTGAATAAACTTGGAATATTTCATTGGTAACAGAGACCATCAGGAGATAGAAATAGGGTAAGATATTGGGTAATTGGAGCTGAAGGGATACAGACCGTGCAACAGGACTGGATACAAAAACTCAGAAATGGACAGCACAATACTACCTAACTGTAACACAATTATGTTAAAACACTGAATGAAGCTGCATGTGAGAATGATAGAGGGAGGAAGGCTGGGGGCATATGTGATCAGAAAGAAAGATAGATGTTAAAGATTGAGATGGTATAATCTAGGAATGCCTAGAGTGTATAATAATAGTGACTAAATGTACAAATTTAAAAAATGTTTTTGCATGAGGAAGAACAAAGGAATGTCATTACTGCAGGGTGCTGAAAATAGATTAGTAATTAATATTTTAAAATGTCACCTTATGTGTGAGACTAAACCAAAAATTTTTAGTTGATACAAAATTTATATTTTGACTAGTGCATTTCCTAATATAACTTATGTAGATAGTTTGAGTGAACACCATAAGTACTTGGAATCTCAGGTAGGACATGAGATTTTATTGGTTTGTCCAGAGTGCTGCCCCGATGAATCCCAGAGTGATTCTATCAGTGAGTGGAAAAGTATTTGCAAAACCCCCTTTGGGGAATGGTAAGAATGGGGAGAAATTCAACTTCCCCAAGTTGAATTCTTGATATTCTCACAAGCAGTGTGGACAACCAAAGCTATAGGCTGAGCCCCCAGTCTTGGGTCATGTGAAACTTAACCCCACACAAGGATAGGTCAAGTCTACTTAAAATTTAGGCCTAAGAGTCACCCCCAAGAGAGCCTCTTTTGTTGCTCAGATGTGGCCTCTCTCTCCAGCCAACACAACAAGCAATCTCACCACCCTCCCCCATACGTGGGACATGACTCCCAGGGGTGTGGACCTTCCTGGCAACGTGGGACAGAAATCCTGGAATGAGTTGAGACTCAGCATCAAGCGATTGAGAAAACCTTCTCGACCAAAAGGGGGAAGAGTGAAATGAGACTAAGTGTCAATGGCTGAGAGATTCCAAACAGAGTCGAGAGGTTATCCTGGAGGTTATTCTTACGCATTAAGTAGATATCATCTTGTTGTTCAAGATGTAGTGGAGAGGCTGGAGGGAACTGCCTGAAAATGTAGAGCTGTGTTCCAGTAGCCATGTTTCTTGATGATGATTGAACAATGATATAACTTTCACAATGTGACTCTGTGAATGTGAAAACCTTGTGTCTGATGCTCCTTTTATCTACCATATCAACTAAAGAGTAGAACATATGGAATAAAAA
>PVIY010021180.1:0-42822 GCA_004026745.1 Myrmecophaga tridactyla
ATCATTTTAAGGAAGTTCCCTTGTATTCCTATCCTTTGAAGTGTTTTCAACAGGAAAGGATGTTGAATTTTGTCAAATGCCTTCTCTGCATCAATCGAGATGATCATGTGATTTTTCTGCTTTGATTTGTTGATATGGTGTATTACATTAATTGATTTTCTTATGTTGAACCATCTTTGCATACCTGGGATGAATCCTAGTTGTTCATGATGTATAATTCTTTTACTGTATTGCTGGATTCGATTTGCTAGAATTTTGTTGAGGGTTTTTGCATCCATATTCATTAGAGAAATTGGTCTCTAGTTTTCTTTTTTGTAATATCTTTGTCTGGTTTTGGTATGAGGGTGATGTTGGCTTCATAGAATGAATTAGGTAGCTTTCCCTTCTCTTCAATTTTTTTGAAGAGTTTGAGCAGGATTCATACTAATTCTTCTGGAATGTTTTGTAGAATTCACATGTGAAGCCATCTGGTCCTGAACTTTTCTTTTTGGGAAGCTTTTTAATGACTGATTCTATTTCTTTACTTGTGATTGATTTGTTGAGGTCGTCTCTTTCTTCTTGAGTCAAAGTTGGTTGTTCATGCCTTTCTAGGAAGTTGTCCATTTCATCTACATTGTTGTATTTATTAGCATAAAGTTGTTCATAGTATCTTGTTATTACCTCCTTTATTTCTGTGGGGTCAGTGGTTATATCTCCTCTTCCATTTCTGATCTTATTTATTTGCATCCTCTCTCTTCTTCCTTTTGTCAGTCTTGCTAAGTGCCCATCAATCTTATTGATTTTCTCATAGAACCAGCTTCTGGTTTTATTCATTTTCTCAATTCTTTTCATGCTCTCAATTTCATTTATTTCTGCTCCAATATTTGTTATTTCTTTCCTTTTGCTTGATTTGGGGTTAGTTTGCTATTCTTTCTCCAGTTCTTCCAAGTGGACCATTAATTCCTGAATTTTTGTCCTTCCTTCTTTTTTGATATAGCCATTTAGGGCAATAAATTTCCCTCTTAGCGCTGCCTTTGCTGCATCCCATAAGTTTTGATATGTTGTGTTTTCATTTTCATTCGCCTCGAGATATTTACTGATTTCTCTTGTAATTTCTTCCTTGACCCACTGGTTGTTTAAGAGGGTGTTGTTGAGCCTCCACATATTTGTGAATTTTCTGGCACTCTACCTATTATTGATTTCCAACTTCATTTCTTTATGATCTGAGAAAGTGTTTTCTATGATTTCAATCTTTCTAAATTTGTTGGGACTTGATTTGTGACCCAGCATATGGTCTATCTTTGAGAATGATCCATGAGCACTTGAGAAAAATGTGTATCCTGCTGTTGTGGGGTGTAATGTTCTATAAATGTCTGTTAAGTCTAGCTCATTTATTGTAACATTCAAATTCTCTGTTTCTTTATTGATCCTCTGTCTAGATGTTCTGTCCATTGGCGACAGTGGGGAATTGAAGTCTCCAACTACTGTGGTAGCTGTGTCTATTTCCCTTTTCAGTGTTTGCAGAGTTTGCCTCCTGTATTTTGGAGCACTCTGGTTTGGTGCATATATATTTTTGATTGTTATGTCTTCTTGCTGAGTTGTTCCTTTTATTAGTACATAGTATCCTTCTTTGTCTCTTTTAACTGTTTTACATTTGAAGTCTAATTTGTTGGATATTAGAATAGCTAGTCCTGCTCTTTTCTGGTTGTTATTTGCATGAAATATCTTTTCCCATCCTTTCACTTTCAACCCATGTTCATCTTTGGGACTAAGATGTGTTTCCTGTAGGCAGCATATAGAAGGATCCTGTTTTTTAATCCATTCTGCCGGTCTATGTCTTTTGGTTAGGGAGTTCAATCCATTAACATTTAGTGTTATTACTGTACGGGTAGTAATTTCTTCTACCATTTTGCCTTCTGTATTTTGTATGTCATATCTAATTTTCCTTCTTTCTACACTCTTGTCCACACCTCTTTCTTTTTGTTTTAGTATCTGTCTCTAGTGCTCCCTTTAGTATTTCTTGCAGATCTGGTTTCTTGGTCAAAAATTCTCTCAGTGATTTTTTGTCTGAAAAATGTTTTAATTTCTCCCTCATTTTTGAAGGACAATTTTGTTGGGTATAGAATTCTTGGTTGGCAGTTTTTCTCTTTTAGTAATTTAAAAATGTCATCCCACTGTCTTCTCACCTCCATGGTTTCTGCTGAGAAATCTACACATAGTCTTTTTGGGTTTCCCCTGTATGTGATGGATTGCTTTTTTCTTGCTGCTTTCAAGATCCTCTCTTTCTCTTTGACCTCTGACATTCTGATTAGTAAGTGTCTTGTAGAACGTCTATTTGGATCTATTCTCTTTGTGGTACACTGCACTTCTTGGATCTATAATTTTAGGTCTTTCATAAGAGTTGGGAAATTTTCAGTGATAATTTCCTCCATTAGTTTTTCTCCTCCTTTTCCCTTCTCTTCTCCTTCCAGGACACCCACATATTATCATTCAATTCCCTGAGTCACTGCTCATATTTTTCCATTTTTTTCCCTATAGTTTCTGTTTCTTATCGGATTTCAGATGTTCCATCCTCCACCTCACTAATCCTATGTTCTTTCTCTTGAAATCTACCATTGTAGGTTTCCATTGTATTTTCATCTCTTCTATTGTGCCTTTCATTCCCATAAGTTCTGTGATTTGTTTTTTCAGACTTTCCATTTCTTCTTTTTGTTCATTCCTTGCCTTCTTCGTATCCCTCCTCAATTCATTGATTTGCTTTTTGATGAGGTTTTCCATGTTTGTTCATGTATTCTGAATTAATTGTTTCAGCTCTTGTATTTCATTTGAACTGTTGGTTTGTTCCTTTGACTGGGCCATATCTTCAATTTTCCTGGTGTGATTTGTTGTTTTTTGCTGGTGTCTAGATATTTAATTACCTTAATTAATTTATTCTGGAGATTTCTTTCATTTCCCTTACCTAGGGTTTCCTTACTGAATGAATTTGCTGTCTATCTGTTCTTTGACATTCAGTTCAGCTTTTTCTGGACCGCTAGCTTAGGTTTTGTTTAACAGAGGATAATTTTTCAGTTCTTGTTTTCTTGTTTCTTGTCCTGCTTGTATGGTGCCTCCCCCCCCCCACCCTTAGGAGGGTCTATGTAGGTATTATAGACTCCAGCCAGGTTTTTCCGGACTAAACTGGACTCCTATCAGGGGGAAGGAGTTGCCTGCATCAGTTTTCCCTGAGGCTGAGACACAACAGGCTAAAAGACTTTCCTGTGAAGTCTCTGGGCTCTGTTTTTCTTATCCTGCCCAGTATGTGGCACTTGTCTGCCTGCGGGTCCCACCAGCATAAGATGATTTGGCACCTTTAACTTTGGAAGACTCTCCCTGCTGGGGTTGTGGTGGAGACAGAGGAGAGGTTGTAGGCTGGTTTTAATGGCTTCAAATTACCAAGCCCTGGGGTCTGAATTCCTTGAGGGAGGGATTTCACCTGAGTTGGGCTTCACCCCTCCCCTGGGGAAGGCACAGGCAGGAGACAAGCCCTGAAAGCAGCTTGTTTCTGCCTATGCCTGGGGCAGTTGCAGCCTGAGAAGTCCTCCACTTGATCCAGAGGCAGTCAAGCCTTTGTAGAAACACAGCCAAAAAAACCTCTGTTTCTTTTCTTTTTTTCTTTTTCTGTTAGCCCAATGAGTGACCTCTGCTTTGACCATGTTCACCTGAGCTGGGGGCCTATTTTTAGTAGTCAGAATTTGTTAATTAATGCCACAATTGGTGTTTGGTTGGACTCAGCCCCTGCTGCTGTTAAATTCTCTTTCCTTTCCCCTCTGGGAAGCAGCCTGTGGGGGAAGGGGCACTGCCTGTGGCAGCTTGGGGAACTCTCGGTTCTGGGGAGGCTCACACCCAGTCCAGCTGGTCCAGACTGGGGTACGCTGTGTGTCCAGTCACTGACGTGTCTCCAGGAACTGTTCTCTACTATTTCTGGTTATTTAGTAGTTGTTCTGGAGCAGATGGGTAACTTTTTAAAGGACATGAGCATGGCTACTTAAAGTAGCAGCCTCTTGTGTTCTCCATGACACACCCTATACCTATACCCTGAGGCTTGCCTGAACTGCACCCCATTCCCATGGTCCTTGTGCCAATTCCCCACAACACTGTGCCCCAAAGCCCATGCTCCCAGCATGCACAAGCATATGGCCCCCACCAATGCCAAGCCCTGTGCTTCAATCTGCCACTTTGCTATTGTACCCACCCCACACCATGCATCCTGCCACAGGTTTTACATGCAGATACAAAGTTTTAGATTACTGAGGAAAAATGACTTCAAGGGGAACCCAGTCAAGATAATTACATGATTCAAAAGCAACAGAAAATCACAAAGCATATGGAGCTGCAGACAGATATTTCCCAGCCTAATGACCAAATTAAAACACCAAAGGAGACACAGACTTTGGAACAATGAATCAAAGATGTTCATACAACTCTAATAAATAGATTCAATGGGTTGCTTAATGATATAAAGCATATCAAGAAGACACTAGAAGAGCCTTCAAATAAAGAAGAACATGAAAGAATAAATAGAAAAAATAGCAGCTATCACAGAGATTAAAGACAAATTTATATTAAAATATACTAGAGACATGCAACAGCACATTTGAAGAGGCAGAAGAAAGAATAAGTGAACTAAATGACAGAACAATTGATTTCAAATGTAAAAAAGAACAAATGGCAAAATGATGGAAAAATTTGAATTGGATCTCAGGGAAATGATGGACCACATGAAGTATACAAATATAAGAATAGTCAGTGACCCAGAAGGAAAAAACAAGAGTTAAAGGACTAGGAAGATTAGTTGAGGGGATAATGGGGAAAAATGTTCCAACCCTTATAAAAGACACAAATATGCAACTCAAAAAAGCCCAATGAACCCTGAATAGAATAAATCCAAATAAATCTACTCTAAGACCACATACTAATCAATTTGTTAAATGTGAAAGAGAAGCAGATGATCCTGAAACAGCAAGAGAAAAGCAATTTACTACATATAAGGAAAACCACATAAGACTGAATTCAGACTCCTCAACAGGCATTAGAAATGTGAGAAGGCACTGGCATGATATATTTAAGATACTAAAGGAGAAAGAATTCAGCCAAGAATTCTGCACCCAGCCAAATTGTTCTTCAAAAATGAGGGAGAGACCAAAATTTTTGAAGAGAAACAAATATGAAGGAATTTGTCAACAAGAGATCAGCCCTACAAGAAATAGTAAAGGGAGTTCTTTCCGTAAAAAAAAAAAAAACAACAAAAAACAAAAAACAAAAAACATTCAGGAGAGAAAGGTCTGGGGAGGGCACAGAATTGAAGAGTACTTGTAAGGGTAACTTAAAGGGGAAAAACCGAAAAAGGGAAAAGAATATATATATATCTGACAAATAAAATCCAAAAGAGAAGATGGTAGATTCAAGAAGTGCCTTTACACTAGTAACTTTGAATGTTAGTGGACTAAACTCACCAATTAAAAAATACAGATTGCTGGAAAGGATTAAGAAACATGATCTAGTTATAGGCTTCTGACAAGAGACTCATCTTCAACTAAAGGATATAAACAGATTGAAATGGAAAGGATGGTAACAGAAGTTCCATGAAAGCTGTAACCAAAGGAAAGCAAGTGTATCTATATTAATATCAAACACAATAGAATTCAAATGTAAAGAAGTCATACAGGACAAGGAAGGACACTACACATTAATAAAAGGAACAATTCACCAAAGAAATAACAATCATAAATATTTATCTTTCCAATGAAGGAGTTCCAAAGTACATTGCAAAAACTGAGGGGAGATTTAAATAGTAACTAGTGGGTCAAAGAAGAGATTGCTAGAGAAATTGCTAACTATCTGGAGATGAATGAAAATGAGAATATGACTTATCAGAACTTATGTGACACAGCAAAGACAGTGCTGAGATATAAATTTTTTGCCCTAAATGCCTCTACTTAAAAATATGAAAGAGTGAAAATTGAGGACATAATTACTCACCTGGAAGAGCTAGGGAAAGAACAGCAAACTAATCCTGAAGCAAAAAGAATAAGAGAAATAACAAAGATTAAACAATTAAATAAATTGGAGAACAAAAGAATAATAGAATTAATAAAACCAGAAGTTGATTCCTTGAGAAAAACAATAAAATTTATGGACCCCTAGCTAGTCAGACAAAGAAAAAAGAGAGAACTTTCCCAAAATATTGAGGCAAAAGGCAGATTACCAAGCTCATTTTATGAATTTAATATCACTCTGATACCAAAACTGAGTAAAAATGCTACAAGATCCCCCTAAGATGAGGAACACGGCAAGGATGCCCTCAGTCACCACTTTCATTCAACATTTTACTAGAAGTTTGAGCTGGAGCAATCAGGCAGGAAAAAGAAATAAAAAGGCATCCAAATGGGAAAGGAAGAAGGAAAATTTTCACTATTTCCAAATGACATGATACTATATTTGTAAAATCCAAAAAAATCTACAACAAAGTTACTTGAGCTAATAAACAAATTCAAAATGTTGGTGAGATATAAAATTGATGTGCAAAAACCAGTAATGTTTCTGTACACAAGCAATCATCTACTTGAGGAGTCAATTAAGGAAATGATGCCATTGAAAATAGCAACTAAATGAATCATGAATCTAAGAATGAACTTAACTAGGGATGCCAAAGACTTGTATACAGAAAACTAAGTAACATTGCTAAAAAAAAAACCAACCCAAAAATATCTAAATAGACGGAAAGGCATTCCATACTTATGGATAGGAAGGTTAAATATAGTTAAGATGTCAATTCTACCCAATTGATCTACAGATTCAATGCAGTGCCAATCAAAATTCCAACAACATACTTTGAAGACTTGGAAAAGCTAGTTATCAAATTCATCTGGAAGGGAAAGAGATCCTGAAGAGCTAAAAGCATCCTTAAAAAAGAACAACAAAGTGGGAGGATTAATACTTTTGATTTTAAAAATTAGTATAAAGCCCCAGTGGTCAAAACAACATGTTACTGGTAGAAAGATAAAAGTATTGACAAATTTAGTAATTGAATTGTGAGTACAAAAATATACAACCAAGTCTATGTTCAACTGATCTTGATAAGGCCTCCAATCCACTGAACTGGAACAAAACAGTTTTTCAATTAATGTGCATGGGAGAAATGGACATCGATTGCCAAAAGAATGAAAGAGGACCCTTACCTTATTTCCATTCAAAAATTAACTCAAAACAGATCAAACACATAATTATAAGGACCAGTACCATAAAGTTTCTAGAAAAAAATGTAGGGAAACATCTTCTGGACCTAGTAATAGGAGGTAGCTTTCTAAAGTTTACACACAAAGCACAAGCAACAAAGGAAGAAATAGATAAATGGGGACTCCTCAAAATCAAATGCTTCTGCACTTCTAAAGGCTTTGTCACAAAGGTGAAGAGGCAGCTAACTCAATCTGAGAAAATATTTAGAAACCACACATCAGATAAAAGTTTGATATCCTGCATATATGAAGAAATCATACAACTCAACAACAAAAGAGCAAACAACCCGATTTTGAATTAGGCTAAATATATGAATAGACATTTTTATGAAGAGAAAATACAGGTGGCTAAGAAGCACATGAAGAGATGCTCATTTTCATTAGCTATAATGGGAATGCAGATCAAGACAAACAAACAAGAAACTACAAATGTTGGAGAAGATGTGGAGAAATTGGAATACTTATGCACTGCTGGTAGGAATGTACAATGGTACAGCTGCTTTGGAAGACAGTCTGGTGGCTCCTCAGAAAGCTAAATATTGATTTGCCCTATGACCCAGCAATACCACTACTTGGTATATACCCAGAAGAGCTGAATGCAGTCACACAAACAGAGAATTGCACAATGATGTTCATAGCAGCACCATGCACAATTGCCAAAATATGGAAACAATCCAAGTGCCCATCAACAGATGTGCAGATTAATAAAATGTGTATATACATATGATGGAATATAATGCATCAGTAAGATGAAATGATCTCCTGTACCATACAAGATGCATGAGCCTTGAGTACATAATGCTGAGTGAAATAAGCCAGACACAAGAGGAACGATATTGTATGATTCCACTTTTATGACGACAGTAAAGGTAAAATCAGAGGCTTTTAATACAGAATATAGGGGCCCTAGAGATACACAGAAGTTTGAGATGGGTGAAGAGTTGGCTAATGAGTTTGAACTTAATTGAAAGAGAATAGATAGAAATGACAACAGTTCACAAGTGGGTCTATAAGTAATTTTACCATATTGAACATGACTATGATTGAAAGGAGGTGTAAAGACTCATGTGTCTCACTGATTACCAACACAAATATAAATAAGTACTTGCATGAAATACTTCAAAGATATGAATATGGTACAAAGAATGTATAATTTCAGGGTATAGGGAAAAATGCTATTGCCTGCTATAGGTTACGTTTAACAGGAAATCAATAGTACCACAGCAATACTAGGAGTACCTAATGGGGATGAAGGGACAAGAGTTAAGGGGAGGTTTGGATTTTCTTTTGGTGAGGGCATGTTCATTGGCTATCTTTCTCTTGGGAACAATGAAATTATCTAAAACTGATGAACTGTTGACTTTGGACTTTATACATGAGGCCCTGCAGATGGAGGTCTCTGAAAGATGCCCTGACTGAGAAACAGACTGGCTAATGATCATGTGTATACATATGATCAAACATTGTGCTGCTGCAAAAAAGAACGGAGTTGTAAAGCATGCAACCATGTAAATGAACATTTGAGGCATTTGGTGAGGCAAAATAAGCCAGAAGCAAAAGAGCAAATATTGTGTGATCTCATTTAGAGAATACCTATAAGGAAACTGGGGCCTAGACTGTAAGAACTTATAGCAGTCACATTTAGTCTACAGTGGTTGAATGAGTTCAAATAGAGTTGAGAGGTTACTCTGGAGTTCATTCATATGCAATCTTCAATTAGATAATGCTAGTATCAAAACTTGCCAAATCCCAACCAAAATAATTCCTACCAATCCTAAAGAATATCTAGGGCATTATATAAGATTCTACAAAAGTTCCATACACTAAGTTAACTTTCCAGAAACCTATACCCTGCAGATGGGTCCCTAAACCAGGTAAGTCCTGAAACCTAGAGGGGTTAACCTTTCCAGAACATCACTTAGTTCCATCCTACTATCCCATATTATCGACAGCACTTTCCAACATGAAAAATTTAGAATCGCCAAAGCCCAAATACCCCTAAAGAGTGAGAGAAAGGTCAAAAGTATTGGTGGAGTTATACAGAGGAAGTTGCATTTAACAAATGAGTATTAGTGCTGAATCAGTACGTTGATATTTCATTTAGTCCCCAGTACCTAAGATCAGCTAGAAATAAAGACCTAAAATTGTGGGATTTTATTGTAACCCATTCCAAACTTTGAAATCCATTCCACAAGTAATTGTTGCAATGTACTTTTAAACTTATTGTGTGTGTGTGTGTATTATTTTTTACAAAAAAGAAAAAAGAGAGAAAGAAGAGTATAATAGAGAGGATAGAATTTAACAAATTAGCATGACTGCTGAATAAATATATCGATATTTTTTCTGGTCTTCAGTGTCTTGGAGTAGCTAGAAGAAAAAATGAAAAATTGTAGAACTGTAAACAATTCCAAACTTTAAAATCTGTTGCATAACTACTTGTTAAAATGTACTTGGACATTTATTGCTTTTTGGTACATATGTTATATTTCACAATAAAATTTTTTTTAAGGCTATAAGAAAGAAAAACTTCAGGCCAATCTTCCTAAAAAACATAGATGCAAAAATTCTCAACAAAATACCAGCAAATTGAATCTAACACATTAAAGGAATTATACAACGCAACTAAGTGGGGTTTATACTAGGAATGCAAGGGTGGTTCAACACAAGAAAATCAAACAATGTAATACAGCATATTGACAAATCAAAAGGGAGAAATCACATGAACATCTTGTTTGATGCTGAAAAAAGCATTCAACAAAATTCAACATCCTCTTCTGATAAAAACACTTCAAAAGGTAGGAATCAAAAGTAACATGCTCAATATGATAAAGGGCATATATTAAAAATCCATAACCAGCTGTGTACTCAATGTTGAGAGACTGAAAGCCTTCCTCCTAAGATCTGGAATGAGACAAGGATGCTCTCTGTCATCATTACTATTCAACATTGTACTAGAAATTTTAGCTAAAGCAATCAGAAGGAAAATAAATAAAAGGCATCCAAGTCAGAAAAGAAGACATAAAATGTTCATTATTTGCAGAAGACACGATACTGTTCTTGGAAAATTCTGAGAAATTTTATGACAATGTTTCTTGAGCTAATAAACGAATCCAGCAATTTGGTGGAATATAAGATTAATGTACAAAAATCAGTAATATTAAGATACACAACCAATGACCTGAGGAGACAATTAAGGAAAAAATTCCATTCAAAATGGCAACTAAAAGAATCAAGTATCTAAGAATAATCTTAACTAAGGGCATACAGGATCTGTACATAGAAAACTACATAACATTGCTAAAAAAGTTTTTTTTAATTTATCTACATAGGTGGAAAGACATTTCCTGATCATGGATAAGAAGGTTAAACATAGTTAAGATGTCAATTCTACACAAATTGATCTACAGATTCATTGCAAAACCAATGAAAATTCAAACAATCCACTTGGAAGACTTGGGATAGTTAATAAATGAATTCATTTGGAAGGAAAAGAGGTCTTAAACAGCTAAAACAGATCCTAAAAAAAGAAGAATGAACCAGGAGGATTAATGGTTCCTGATTTCACAGCTTATTATAAAGCCACAGTAGTCAAAATACCATGGGACTGGCACAGAGACAGAAGTATTGACCAATGGAATGGAATCAAGACCGTGAAAATTGACCATAAATCTATGATCAACTGATCTTTGACTAGGGCTTTAAATTCACTGAATTAGGACAAAATAGTCTTTTCAATAAATGGGTGAGTATCAATAGCCAAGAGAATGAAAGAGGACCCTTAAATTACACCCTGTACAGAAATTAACTCATAGTGGGTCAAAACTTAAATATAAGAGCCAGTACCATAAAAGTCATAGAATAAAATATAGGGGACCATCTTCAAGGTCTAAAAATAGGTGGTAACTTCCTAGACTTTATATTCAATGCACAAGCACCATAATAAAAAGTAGATAAGTGGTCACTCCTAAAAATCAAATGCTTTTGTGCCTCAAAAGACTGTCAAACAGGTGAAGAGACAATCAACGCAAAGGGAGAAAATATTTGGAAATCATGTATTAGATAAAGGTTTGGTATCCTGTATACATGAAGAACTCTTACAACTCAATGACAAAAGAACAAAAACCCAATCATAAATTGAGCTGAAAATGTGAGTAGACATTTTTCTGAAGAGCAAATACAGATGGCTGAAAAGCACATGAAGAGATGGTCATTTTCTTTAGCTATAAGGGAAATGCAGATCAAGACTACAATGAGATACCACCTCACACCTATAATAATTGCTGTTATTAAACAAACAGGAAACTACAAATGTTGGAGAGGATGTGGAGAAATTGGGACACTTATGCACAGCTGGTGGAAATGTATAATAGTACAGCCACTATGGAAAACAGTCTGGCAGTTACTTAGGAAACCAAATATTGGGTTGCCTTATGACACTGCTAAAACCACTACTTGGTATATAATCAGAAGAACTGAAAACAGTGACACAATCAATCATATACACACTGATGTTCATAGAATCATTGTCCACAGTCGCTAAAAGATGGAAACAATACAAGTTTGTCAAGAGAAGAATGGATAAACAAATTGTAATATTTACATATGACAGAGTATTATGCAGCAGTAAGATGAAATGACATCCTGATACACAACACAAGGTGGATGAACCTTGAGTGAAATAAGCCAAACACAAAAGGATTAGAACTGTATGATTTTGTTTCCTGACTATGGTAATAGTAAACTCAGATTCTTGTAATAGATAGTATATGGTCCCTAGTGATACACGGAAGCTAGAGATGGGTGAACAATTAGCTAATGAAGTTGAACTTAAATGCAATGGAATGGATAGAAGTGAAAGCAGTTCATTAGTGGTTGTCTAAGTAACATTGCCATATTGGAGGTAAATGTGATTGAAAAGGATTTTATAGATTAATATAAAATTTATAAATAAGTTTTTGCATGAACTACTTCAAATGTTAAAAGGAAATACACTTATTCCATCACAATATCACAAAAGCCTTAAACCATTTCAGTGACAATACAACTATCATATCAATTTATAAACAGTTCAAAATCTCATCAAATTCACTTCCAGCCATGGTCTGCTTTAAGACAAAATTCTCCTCTGGCTGTGGATCTGTGAACCTCAAAATAAGTTATCTGCTTCCAACATACAAAGGAGAGAGAGTTATAGGACAAACCTTGCCATTGCCATGGGGAAAAATTAGAAGGAAAACAGGGGCCACCAGACCTAAACAGTTCTAAAAACTAGCAGGGCAAATGCCATTAGATTTTAGGTCTAAGAATAACTTATAGAATGACATTTCATCCTCAGGGCCTCAGAAATGGGCAGCCCCACCCTTTCCAAGAGATTACACTGTGGCCCTTCTCTCTCCAAACATCAAGGTGAGGTTTGCAACATTGGGGAGCATTGGGAAGACTGCTTTATTCTTGGCCCCACTCTCCTCAAGCATATGGGTAGTCCCCAGACTCTCTAACATCTCAAACCCATCAGAACAATGAAGTGATGGCTAGGTTCTCCTCAATCCCTGGGCAATGTACTCCAACCTCCCTGAGGCCTGTGGTGGCAAAGCTTCCAGAACATCAAGGCAGAAGGCCCACCTTCTGCACCTGGGGTAAACTCACTGTTACCATGTGCTTGTGTATTTCCATGCTTCTGGCCCAAGATTTCCTATCTCCAGACATTAACTTCCATGGTTCTGCCTTTGCAGTCAATTTTCCTTCAATCTATCACTTTTCTGTCCTTTTTGGTATAGATTGATATTTGTTCCATTTATAGCAGCCTTATAAAAAATTGTTGACTTAGCATGTAGCATACAGAGTTCAAAGCCATCAGACAATAGGACCTTCCAAAAATGCTTTCTGGATAACTCCATGTGCTGGTTTGAAAGACTGTATGTCCCCTAGAAAAGCCATGTTTTATTCAAAATCCCATTTCATAAAAGCAGAATAATCCCTATTCAATACTAAATGTTTAAATCTGTAATTAGATCATCTCCTGGACATGTAACCCAATCAAGAGTGGTTGTTAAACTGGATCAGGGGAGATGTGTCTCCACCCATTTGGGTGGGTCTTGATTGGTTTGCTGGAATCCTATAAAAGAGGAAACATTTTGGAGAAAGCTAGAGGTTCAGAGAGAGCAGAGAAGAATGACATAGCCATGAGAAGCAGAGAGCTCACAAGCCAGCGACCTTTGGAGATGAAGAAGGAAAATGCCTCCTAGGGAGCTTCATGAAACAGGAAGCCAGGAGAGAATGTTAGCAGATGATGCCTTGATCACTGTGTGCACTTCCAGCTGAGAGAGAAACTGTGACTGTGTTCAACATGTGCCTTCTTACTTGAGAAAGAAACCCTGAACTTCATTGGCCTTCTTGAACCAAGGTATGTTTCCCTGGATGCCTTTGATTGGATATTTCTATAGACTTGCTTTAATTGGGACATTTTCTGGCCTTAGAACTGTAAACTAACAACTTATTAAGTTCCCCTTTTAAAAGCCATTCCGTTTCTGGCAGCTAGCAAACTAGAACACTCCATCTCCAAGCCTGGCTCATCCTGACATGGCTGACTAGTTCTGTGTTTGATTAAAACCTCTTGTGGGAAACTAGCCTCTGGGATCTCATTTTCTGCAAGCCCAGAATTTTCCAGCTCATCGGTTTCCAGTTTCTTTGTACCCAATAGAACTGTTATCAGCTTATCTCTTTCATGACACATTTTACTATAAGCTTCAAGTAGAAGCTAGGCTGTATTTTCCACATTTAGCTTGGAAATGTCTTCAGATAAGTATCTCAGCTCATTGCCTTCAAATTCTATCTTCTATCCAATAGAAGTACACATTTTGCTGAATTATTTGCCACCTTAAAACAGGGATCACCTTTCTTCTGGTTGGCAATGCCATATTCATCATTTTTCTCTATGATTTCATCAAAGATATCTTTAGAGTCCACATTTCTATGAAGAGTCTGTTCAAAGCAATTCAGGCATTTTCTGTCAAGCATATCACAATTCTTCCAGAATCTTCCCTTGTTCATTTATAAAGCCATTTCTGTATTTTTAGTATTTGCAATTGCAGCACCTTACTTCTCTGTTACCAAAATCTGTTTCAGTTTCCTAAAGCTGCCAGAATTCAATATACCGGAAATTTACAGTTTTAAGTCCATGAAACTGTCCAAATTAAGGCATCCAGAGAAAGACACCTTAACTTTGAAGAAAGGCCATTAACATCTGGAATATCTCTGTCAGCCAGGAAGTCATGTGGCTGGTGTTGATTATTCTTTGCTCCCAGTTCATTATTTTCAGCCTCTTATTCCAAAGCTTTCTCTCTAAGTGTCTGTGGGTCCTCACTTAACTTCTGCAAGTCAAACTCTGAATTTCAACTCTTAGCTCAGCATCTCCAAATGTCTGTGCCTTTTGGATTCCCTCTGACCTCTGTGTCAGTGCTGAGCTCTCTCTATGTTTTCTGCCTTTTATTCTCTTCAGAGAAGATTCCAGTAAAAAGTTTAAGACCCACCTTGAATGGTGTGGGTCACATCTCCATGGAAAAATCAATCAAAATGTCCCACCCACAATTGGGTGGATCACAATTCCGTGGAAGCAACCTAATAAAAAATTCCCACCAAAACAATAGCTTTGCCCTTACAAGATTGGATTAGTAGAACATGGCTTTTCAAGGATATATAACAGTTTCAAACCAGCACAGTATTCACTCCAAAGTCTTAATGTGGAAAATTTTCATTTCTTCTATTTTTCTTAGGTTCCTTTGTCTTTACTCCAGTTGTATTCCTTATTCAGGTCTTCCACCTTTCAGAATACAAAAGCAAAATATTCTCATCTCTTCAAAACTTATTATAGAAGAATAAGAGATGAAAGATGAAATGTAAGATGATCAATATAGAAGAGAGCCAGGCCATTTTCAAATAGATAAAGACTAAGTATGTAGAGGGGCATTGAGATTCTTAAATATCCATTAAGAAATATTGAAAGTGTCCTGTAGAGAGTGTTTTCTGAGACATTTATTATAATATTTATCACTTTTAATCTCCTTAATTGGACAGAAAGTTAATTGTTGGATATCAATAGTTACCAGAAACAACTCATAGCAACAGCACAGCTTTTGCTGAACAAACTATTTTGGGTGACTAATCGTACAAATGTTTGGACTGCTAGAGTTAACCTTATGAAATTTATGAAATATAATGATGGTAATTTTCTGTTTTGCAGGCAGAAATTATTCTCTTTGTTATTATTCATTTCTAGCCTCCTAAGTTGAAGTCAGAAGAGAGGGGGCATGTTACACATAAGTATATGAATAAGGAGATTTTCTTTTTCTTCAAGTTTAGAAAATGTTTAATGAAATAACAAACAATTAGGCTGAAAGTACAAGACCTGATGGCTACTTACAGACTCATTATTATTTACATTCCACACAACCTTGGATATTTTATTAAGTGAGACTAAACATTAATAACTTCATATGCAAAACAATAATATTATTTTTCTGGCATGCTGGACATCTGAAAAAAAACAAGAATGCTATGAATGGCAAAGCATAAATCAGAATAGACGTGCACAGTAATATGAAATATTATGATGCATCAGCTAATTATGTTTAAGTTCCTGTTAATTTTTTGTATACTATAGTGACTTGAGTAAGCATCAATTTTGGAGCATGAGAATATTGAGCAAAAATTTTCTTTTTTTTCCATTTATTAATTTTTTGAATAATTTTATTATTTTATTTTTTAATTTTTATTAATAAAACCAATCAATATACAACATGAACATTCTTAATATATGAACATTCCATACTTGATGTGCAATCAGTGTGTCACAATGTCATCAAATAGTTGTATATTTATTACCATGGTCATTTCTCAGAACATTTACATTGCTGCAGAAAATATATAAAAGAAAAAAGAAAAAATTCATACATACCATACTCCTTACCCCTCCCTTTCATTGACCACTAGTATTTCCAGTTACAAAATTTATTTTAACATTTCCCCCTATTATTTATTTATTTTTAATCCATATTTTTTACTCCTCTGTCCATACCATAGATAAGAAGAGCATCAGAACAAGGCTTTCATAATCACACAGTCACTTTGCAAAAGCTATATCATTATACAATCATCTTACAGGAACATGGCTATTGAAACACAGTGCTACAGTTTCAGGCACTTCCCTCTGGCCTCTATAATACACCTTAAACTAAAAAGGAGTTATCTATATATTGTGTAAGAATAACCTCCAGGATAACCTCTTGACTCTATTTGAAAACTCTCAGCCACTGACACTTTATTTTGTCTCATTTCTCTCTTCCCCTTTTCAGTCAAGAAGGTTTTCTCAATCCCTTGATGCTGAGTCCCAGCTTATTGCAAGTATTTCTGTCCCACATTGACAGGGAGGTTTACATCACTGGGAGTCACGTCCCACATAAAGAGGGGAAGGACAGTGATTTTGCTTGCCATGTTGGCAGAGAAATAGGCCACATCTGAGCAACAAAAGAGGTTCTCTGGGGGTGACTCTTAGGCCTAATTTTAAGTAGGCTTAGCCTATCCTTTGTGAGAATAAGTTTCATATGGACAAACCCCAAGATTGAGGGTTTGGCCTATTGAATTTGTTGTCTTCACTGCTTGCAAGAATGGGGAAGTTTAATTTTCCAATTGGGAAGTTGAATTTTCCCTCTTTCTCACCATTCCCCCAAGGGGACTTTACAAATATTCTTTTATTCACTGTTCAAATCACTCTGGTATTTATCAGGGCATCACTCTGAACAAACCTACAAAATCTCATGCCCTACTCAGCATTCCATGTATTTATGGTGTTCAATTAAACTGTCCATATAAGTTATATTAGGAGATGCACTAGTTAAAATATAAATTTTGTACCAAATAAACATTTTTTGCTTTATTCTCACATGTAAGTTAAAATTTTAAAATATTAATTACATCTATTATAGACATTCCTTTGTTCTTCCTCATGTACAAACATTTTTAAATTTGTACATTTAGTCACTTTTATTATACACTCTAGGCATTCCTAAATTATACCACCTCAGTCTATCATGTATCCTTCTTTCTGATTCCATTTGTGCTCCCAGCCCTCCTCCCTCTATCATTCTCATGTTCAGCATCATTCAGTGTTCTAACATTATTGTATTACAGTTAGGTAGTATTGTGCTATCCATTCCTGAATTTTTACAATCAGTCCTGTTGCACAATTTGTATCCGTTCAGCTCCAATTACCCAATATCTACCCTATTTCTATGTCCTGATGACCTCTGTTCTTAACTGAAATTATTCAAGTTCATTCATTAACATTAGTTCATATCAACGAGACCATATGATATTTGTCCTTTTGTTTCTGGCTAATCTCACTTAGCATAACATCCTCAAAGCCCATCCATGTTGTTATATACTTCATAACTTTATTCTGTCTTACAGCTGCATTATATTCCATCGTATGTATATGCCACAGGTTGTTTAGTCATTTGTCTGTTGATGACATTTGGGCTGTTTCCATCTATTGGCAGTTGTAAATAATGCTGCTATAAACACTGGCATGCAAATGTGCATTTGTGTCCTTGCCCTCATGCCCTCTGAGTAGATACCTAACAGCGATATTGCTAGATCACATGGCAATTCTACACTTGGCTTCCTGAGGAACCGCCAAACTGCCTTCCACAGCAGTTGTACCATTTTATATTCCCTCCAACAGTGGATCATCCTTTTTCTTTTTCTCCACAACCTCTCCAGTACTTGTCGTTTTCTGTTTTACTGATAATGGCCATTTTGGTGGGTGTGAGATTATATCTCATTGTGGGTTTGATTTGCATTTCCCTAATAGCCAGGGGCCAGTGGTTAAGTCCCCTCTTCCATTTCTGATTTTATTTGCATGCTCTCTCTTCTTCCTTTTCTCAACCTCGCTAATGGTCCATCAACCTTATTGATTTTCTCATAGAACCAATTTCTGGATTTGTTGATTTTCTTGATTGTTTTCATGTTATCAATTTCATTTTTTTCTGCTCCAATCTTGGTTATTTCTTTCTTTTTACTTGCTTTGGGGTTAGTTTGCTGTTCTTTCTCTAGTTCTTCTGAGTAAACAGTTAATTCCTTGATTTTTGTCTTTCTTCTGTTTTGATATAGACATTTAGGGCAATAAATTTCCATCTTAGCACTGCCTTTGCTGCATCCCATAATTTTTGATACGTTGTCTTTTCATTTTCATTTGCCTTGAGACATTTACTGATTTCTCTTGTATCTTCTTCCATGGCCCACTGAGTGTTTAAGAGTGTGTTGTTGAGCCTCCACGTATTTGTGAATTTTCTGGCACTCTGCCTATTATTGATTTCCAACTTCATTCCTTTGTGAGCTGAGAAAGTGCTTTGTATAAGTTCAATCTTCTTAAATCTATTGAGACTTGTTTTCTGACCCAGCATATGGTCTATCCTTGAGAATGATCCATGAGCACTTGAGAAAAAGGTGTATCCTGCTGTTGTGTGGTGTAATGTTCTATAAATGTCTGTTAAGTCTAGTTCATTTATTGCATTATTCAAATTCTCTGTTTCTTTATTGATCCTCTGTCTAGATGTTCTGTGCATTGATCAAGTGGGGAATTGAAGTCTCCAACTATTATGGTAGATGTGTCTATTTTTCTTTTTAGTGTTTGTCTCGTATTTTGAAGCACTTTGGCTCAGTGAATAAATATTTATGATTGTTATGTCTTTTTGCTGAATTGTTCCTTTTATTAGTACATAATGTCCTTCTTTGTCTCTTTTAATTGTTTTACATTTGAATACTAATTTTAAACAAATGTATTTCACCTTTAGATTTCTACCTAGCTCTTTTTTTAAACATTTTTTATTATATAATATAACATATATACAAAGCATAGACAGGAAAAAAGCAATAGTATTCAAAGCTCTCTTCAACAAATAGTTACAGGATATATCCTAGAGTTTGTCATGGGCTACCATACCATCCTCTCAGACTTTTCCTTCTATCTCCTCCAGAATATAGGAGGTTAGAAGGAATAAATATTTTTTATCATCACAATCAAATTTGTTTTATTTTTTGTGAAAAATAGCATATATACAAAAAAGCCAAAATTTCAAAGCACAGCACAACTAGTTGTAGAATAGATTTTAGAGTTTGGAATGGGTTACAATTCAACAATTTTAGTTTTAAGATACTGGAGACTAAATAAAATATCAATTTAATGATTTTGCAATCATACTCATTTGTTCAATCCTATCTTCTCTGTACAACTCCATCACCTTTGATCTTTCTGTTCCACTCTTGAGGGGTATTTGGGCTATGCTCATCCTAATTTTTTCATGCTAGAAGGGGCTTTCGATCATATGTGGTAGGGAGGTGGAACTAGCTGGTGTTCTAGAGAGGATGGCCTCTCTAGATTTCAGGACTTATATTGTTCAGGGACCCATCTGTAGGTTGTTGGTTTCTGGAAAGTTACCCTAGCGCATGAAGCCTTTGTAGATTCTAATGTATTGCCCTAGGTGTTCTTTAGGATTGGCTGAAATAGTTTGGGTTTTCGTTTGGCAAGTTATGATAGGTAGCAATGATTAACTGATGCTTGTGTAAGAGTGACTTCCAGTGTAGCCTCTTGACCCTATTTGAAATCTCTCAGCCACTGATACTTTATTAGTTACATTTCTTTTCCCCCTTTTAGTCAAGATGGAATTGTTGATCCCATGGTGCCAGGGTTGAACTCATCCCTGGAAGTCATCTCCCATGCTACCAGGGAGATTTCATCCCTGGTTGTCATACCTTACGTAGGGGTGAGGGCAATGATTTCACTTGCAGAGTTGGGCTTACAGAGAGTGAGGCCACATCGGAGCAACAAAAGCAGTCCTCCAGAAATAATTCTTAGACATACTTATAGTTAGGCTAAGCTTCTCCACTACCCACATAAGCTTCACAACAGTAAGCCTCAAGATCAAGGGGGTTTGATTTATTGATCTGTGTGTCACTAATGTTTGACACAGCATCAGGGGACTCTCTGATGGCAAAGTTTAATTGTTCCATATTTTTTCTCCTATCCCTCAAGGGACTTTGCCAATCTGCATGTTCTGGAAATCGAGCCCTGGTCTCCAGCATGGAAGGCAAGCATTCTAACACTGAACCATCTGTGTGCCCTGCCAACACTTTTTGATTATCTGCTTAATATATTCTAGCATGTATCCAGGCATTAAATTAAGCTATACAGAGTTAAAAGCTCTCATTCTTATTCTGGACTCCCTGTGTTTCTGTACTCTATTTGGCATGATGCCAATGCCATAATTAATAATAAAAATATTTTATATCAGAGTTCTCAGAACAAACTTACCCTCCATTCATATCCTCCTTTTAATTATTTCTTCACAATTCATGAGATAAATGAATAGTGATGGCAATGAATCTAAATCAACGCTTGCCACAGCCCAAATTTTTCATTAGTTGAGATTTTTGAGATATATTAACAAAGATCAAGAAACTTTTGAAGCATGTTGAAACTATATTTGCAACAATATGGTTGGTGACAAAGAAACTTTTATTCAACTATCTGTGCAAAAATATATTAAGTAAGGGATCATTTGTCTTTTATTGACTACCAGTCAGCCTTTCCACATGGGTACAATTGGAATTTTATTTCATCTTTATAAATTTTACAAAAGTATAGTTACCTCAGGACAAGATCATGTATTGTGGGCAATTGGTTAGAAAGATTTTTGTATAGTTTTCCATGAAAGTAGCTTAATAATCAGCTGTTATTAATGTTTTCATCTTATATTAATCAATGACAATTTTACCTATTACAGAAGTATTCCCATCCCAACCTCAAAACAGAATTCTTGGGTTGGGACCAAAGTGTTATCAGACTCAATAAAGAAGAGGTAGATGTAATTTTCACTAACACATTTTACTTACTAAAACTTATTCTTACATACTTGGCTTTATTGCTCTTTTCAAGTTTAATGATGTTGTCTTCTATCATTGTACCCTGATAGATGAGTCTCATAGGCAAAGTGGAAGGAGGAATATATGAATATGGCAAGCATAAGTAATTATTGTGAGAAATGAAACATACAATTGCTTCTTTGATTTTAAACTTTATGTAGAGGTCCCTCAAATAGCTATTTTCTTTACTGCCATAAATATTTTTCCATATGGTTTTATGTGTAAGTGGATTAATTTAATTCAAGTTCATTTAAAGTAATTCATCACATATAAATCACTTTAAAAGCATTAGTGAGCATGACTAAATTAAACTTGATCATCCCCAAGGTTGTGTCATAATTATCCTATGTGGGTTGTTTTGTTAATACAGTATTTGTATGTGTGTTTTAAGAATCATTCCTTTGGCCTTTAAGCACTCTAGGAAAAATTTTATTTTCCTCTTATAGTATGGGTCAAATGATGCATATCCTCCTTTTAATTATTTCTTCACAATTCATGAGATAAATGAATAGTGATGGCAATGAATCTAAATCAACGCTTGCTAAAGAGCTTAAGTGCAGAGGACATGGCTTATTTTAGGTTCCACTTCTTTCTGGAGCATATGATGGCTGGCTTTTAGTCTAGAAAGCTTTTCTTAACCATGTTGACGTTCTGTAGGACAACTCACCATGATTTATTAATATGGTTTCATATCAATGATCTTGAAAATAGTAATCATTAGGAATCATTGAACTTTCTTTGCTTGAAGACTTGTCCATAGAAAATAACCATTTAATATATAGGTTATTTTACAGTCAAACTAGTTATTATCTTTGAGAGATTTATTTTAGCTATTAGAATATAAATAATCTTCACACTACAGTTCTTTCTTCAATAGATACTATGATGATTAGTTTTACATGTCAAATTGGCTAAGCTATTGTACCCAGTTATTCAATCAAATATTAATCTAGGTTTTGCTGTAGAGATATTTTGTAAATGTGGTTTAAAAATTCAATAATTGACTTTAAGTAAAGGAGATTATCCTGATAATGTTGGAGGGCCTCATTTGTATTAGCCAGGTTTTTTCCTTAGGGAAACAGAAGCAACAGGAGACATCTGTAACTAATATGAAATTTTATGAAAGTGTCTCTCATGCAACTGGAGGATGCACGTGTCCAAATTTCATAGGGCAGGCTGCAAGCTAGCAACTCAGATAAATGTTTTCAATGAATTCCCCAGGAAAAGTTGGCTGTCTGAAATAGAGATCAAAGTTATCTCTTCTGACTATCGACATCATCACTTCTTTTAAAGACTTCAACTCACTGAAATATCTCTCAATGCTCAGAACACTGTCCCTAATTAATTTCAGATGTAATTAGCTATAAATGCAATCAACTTGCTGATGATTTAAATCCACAAAATGTCCTCTCAGTAACATGTCAGTGCTTGTTTGACCAGAAAATTGAGCCCCATTACCTGGTTAAGTTGATAATTGAACCTAACCATCACATTCATCCAATCAGTTGAAAGGCCTTAAGAGCAAAGCTGAGATTTCACTGAAGAAGAAACTTGCCTCGAGATGGCAGCATTAGCTCCTACCTGAAAGTTGCACCTGCTGGCCTGCCCTTCAGTCTTCAAACTTCTCATACCTATAATCATGTTAGCCAATTTCTCAATAACAGTCTTAATGTATAGATAAAGATTAAATAGATAGATAAATGTAATAGATAGGTAGATAAATAGATATAAATAGATAGGTAGATAGATAGATAAAAGGTAGGACTTTCCAAGAATTTGGTTAGTTTTGTGCAAATTAAAGTGATTATAAATATATATGTATATATGTATGTATAATCTTCTATTGGTTCTGTTTCTCTAGAGAATTCTGACTGAAGCACATTTATTTCAGTGGTGCACTTTAATTGGTAGAACTAGATAAATTCCTAGAAATAATGAATCAGTCAATATGGGCAGTAATATACAGTTAGCTTTTTCAAAGCTGTTAATGGTTGTAACCAAGAAATCAGGATTTAAGAGATTATTTTGATTACTGAATCATTATATAAATATTCCTTTTTGCTTTCTGGCATATCAGAATAGACAGGAAAATACCTGTAATCTCTGAATTGTAATCCAGCTGCCTTGATCTCTGATAATGGTTGTATAAGCCCTTATCTTCTGCCCCTCTGATTGTAAAAACCTTGTGACTAACCTTCATCTGTACCTAGTTATCCAATTTTTCACTTTAGAGTCTTATATTCACTAAAGACAGCCCTCAATGTTTGTTAATGAAGGGTCTTGGGTCCACCCAAAACTAGTCCACCCCAAGTTCCAAATTATTTTGATGACTGAGACTGGATCTAACCAAAGTAGACCCTCCTGATATGCACAGTAGTTTAGACTTTAACCGACAAATCATCTAGACCTCATTCTGCCATTTTCTTCCATACTTCTAAGACTAAACATGTAATCAATCTGCACATGCGCAATAATCAGACCACCTCTAATTACATCATCTGGACCATGGTGCTCATTATCCTAAACCCTGCCCACCTTTTCTCTAATAAAACCAGCTGAATTATTGCAGTTTGGGGAGACAGATTTTGGGCCATTAAGCCATCTGCTCTCCTACTGTGTATGTAGTAATAAATTCTTTCTGTCTTTGAAACCCCAGTGTCTCAGGAATTGGTTATTGAGTGCATTGGGGGAGAAGAATCCATGGTCTTTGTCTGGTAAAATATTGTCAACTCTCCAGGATGAATGCCCAAATCTCTGAATCTCCATCAAAGCAGGTAAGCCAGGTAACAAAGTCTTTTGTGGCTGCTGGACTGAATTTAATCTAGAAGCTTGGTAACCAGCATTTCTCTGTTCTGTTGGCAATCTAGAGACTTGGCACCTTAAGAAAGCTTCAAAGAGAAACCATTTTCCAGTTCCATGTCAAGACATCTGACTAGGTGAGTGGGTCCCCAGGGTAAAAGTGGACTGGAAAGTAAATAGGAGGTTCAAGTGCCCTTGACCTAAACCAGGGTCATGCTTCCACAACAATCACTTTTGCTCTGTCCTCTACACCTTCTGATTTTGGGTACCATACTGTACAGGGTTTGAAGCACTGACCTAATCCAACAATTAACCAGTGTTTAATGAAATTAAGTAGGCCTGCTTAAGTGTTAACTGTTGTGTTATAGGTATTGATTAATTGTTAAATTGGTGTGATAAGTGTTTCATGTCTGTTTAATTGTAAATTGATGTATTCGGTGTGTGTTCTGTACAGGGTTTGATGCCCTGTCCTAATTTTTTCTGTTGACTATACTCCTAAAAATGCATAATCCAACAATTCATTAATTGATATTTAATGAAGTTAAGCAAACCTGTTTAAATGCTAGCTAGTGTGTTACCTTTATAGCAAAAGCTGATGCTGAATTGTTAATTGATGTGTTAAGCATTTAATGCCTCTTTGTTAGCTGGTGTGTTCAGTCTAGTAACTAAATGGTGTGTTCCTGCATTTGTGTTAGTTAAATGTTTGTAACTGGTTACTGATTACAGAAATTATTTTACAAAGGGAACCTTTGGCTGTAATAAAAATTGAAAAGATTTTGGTTTTGAGTCTATAAAAAAGGTTTTATTTCTGTAACATAATCTGGCCTCAAGATGACTGAAAATGAAAATACTACCATTATAGTTAAAGTTAAAGATATCACAGTTAGAATAGTTCTGCAGAAAGGTAGAAATGGGATGAAATAACATATTCAATCCTTTATTTGTCCCTCTTAAAAGTATTTCTGTGTTTCTGTTTTCTGAGTAACTTAATTTTCTATTTGTGTCTGTATGCATTTTCAATGTATATTCTCATACCTCTGGATGGTAATAACAAATTAATAAGAAAATTCTCAAAGAGCTCTATTTGAATACCTTAAAATAATTAGGTGCTTGACATAAATACATAAATCGATACTTCTGAAGTAAAAGAGGAAAAAAAGTCTCTCTGAATGGCAAAATTCAAAACTTTAGCTTTGCAATTAATGTAAACAAACCAGAACATTAGAAAGAAATGATCCATGGAATTTCCTTAAGGCAGCAGAAAACTACCAAAGGGCTGCCTCTGGAAAAAGCAAAGACCTTTTCCAATGGTCCTGGTCACAGCTTTTAGTAAAATAAATCTAATAATTGGAAATAGTTAAAAGAAGAGAATAGAAACTCTCAAAATTCTATGGCCCTCACTTAAAACTTTCAAACCCAGCAAGCCTGACATCTTTCTGTCTGTGCAACCTATCCCTGCCCTAAGGCCCAACCACCTAAAGCAGTTATGGAGGAGGGCTAGGCACATAAAGACATGGTGAGGTGTGTTTTATAGTTCTTTTTTACTGGACTTGGAGATTAGAAATATACTAAGCATAAAGAATGTTACAGAACTGGCTATGTTTATTAATATTATTTTTTCCAATAATACCTTTGCAATGGTAACTGTAGTAATCAGATTATTACTAAAATATAAATAGCCTTGGGATAGGACTAACTGAATAAAATCTAATTATCAAATTTCAGTAAGTAAAATAAAAGATCTTTCAGAAATATGGAAAAGTTTTTCCTGAATTTAGACTTGGAACAATTTAAACAATTGCAGTTTATTTTCCAGAACTTGATAGTCAATATACTTTTTAAAATTGTTTGTATTTTAAGATATTATGAAAACGGAGTTTTTTTACAACCTCAGATAAAAGGAATTTTATGATAAATTTTTAATTGAACAAATGTGAATTATTCTGCTCGGATGTGTTCTCCCTAAATCTATATAAGCTTACTAAAAAATAAGCTAGTACTATAAATACATTCTAAAAATTGCTCTTAAGATAGCCTAATTTGTGCTGCAATGGTGGCTCAGTGGCAAAGTTTCTGCTGCCATGTTGGAGACCTGGGTTCAATTCCCAGTGCCTGCCCATGCAAAAAAAAAGAAAAAAAAAAGCTTAACTAGATAGGTTAAGTTACATAAACTGAGCAACATACCTGATAATAATAATACTTATGTAAGTATAATTAAAAATATGCTGAAGCCTCAAGTATACCTTATTTAAGAAATTGGTTAAATTTGGTAAGAGATATAAATGGATTATTTTATAAACTTGATTACCTAGATTTCAAAGAATCTGGCATTTGTTACCTCAGTATGTGTAACATTTATAGTGGCTTTGTTAATGTCAATCTGCTATGAACAAAAAAGTCATAAGTTTTAGCTTCAAGGAATTTATATTCTAGTTAGAATATACATGTACTAAGGCATAGTATAAGACAGTGGTAACAAAGGAATAAAAATGCTGGAAGAATTTATAAAGCATACAGATAAAGAATGACCTAAGAAGTCTTCATAGAAGAGATGACACAGGTAAGAACTTTAAATAAGAAAGTAGCATAAGAAAGTAGCATTTAAACAAATAGAATTCTGAACTAGTTTTTAAAAACCATAACTTAATTTTGTGAACTAACACATTCTTGGCATTATTTAGGAGTTGGGAATAATGTTCAGGAAAATTTGAGGTTTTTTTCTGGATATAAATCCCTTAAATATAAAAAAGCTGATTATATCTTAAACTTGGGGTTTTTCTGACCTCTGAAGGTAGTGCTGAATTGGACTGAAAGATTTTAGGTATATTATAAAGTAATCATTTGTGTGTTCTGAGTATAAAGTATATAGATGCCTGGCTGTGTTCCAAACCCAAGTATGCATTTCTTCCTTCTTCCATTATTTTGTAGTATCTCTGTCCCTTCCCCCTTCATAAATTCTGCTCATGAAAGGAGTATGCAGGTTCAAAAGTTTTATGTATCATACATTTAAAAAAAAGAAATCTTTTGTGTTAAGCTGAGTATTCATACAAAACTAAAGTTTTGTTTTCTCTCTGTTAAAATAACGTGGACTTCCTTGTTAATGGATAAGTTGACATTATCCTTTATTTCAGAAGACACGTCTTCTCACTGTTGAGGGAAAAATTGTTACAAATAATTTGTTCTTTCACCTTCTATAAGTAAGGTGCTAAAATAGTTTAACCTATTGCATAGGAGGTATTTGGGATGTATGATAGTGGTTAAAAGGAATTTCCTATCCTGTTGCTCATTAAATTTGTATAGGTAAAATATTATTTATATATTTAGAGATTGTATAAATTCCTAAAAATTTGAAAATATTCTCACTGTCAATGTTTTATCCTGATACCAATCTGTATGAGGTTAAGCAACAGCGTAGTGTTATTAGTCATAGTTTTAGTTATTCTTAAAAGACTGCAGATAATATAAACAGTTAAATTGTCAGTTGCACTGCTTTGCTCTAATACCTCTCTAAAAGTATATGTCATCAGCTATAGGTCAGATCTCCATCTGTACAGGGAAAAACTTTAAAATAAAGGCAGGACAAGTATATATGTTATATTTTATCTGTTAAATAACATGGCCTTGGTAAATGTGTAAAAGTGAAACAGAATAAAACCTCTGCTATGGTTTCTTAATATAAAACAACTGTCTAATGTTTTTATTTCTGAAAGAAGCTTCATTTAAAAATATTTATAAAAATTAAAGCTTGGATTGTAAGCATTAGTTGTTATCATTAAATTCTGAGGTGCTTTGCTCTTTGTGTAGCCCAGTAGTTCCCTGGAACTTTAAGTGTCTGTGTGACCCCTGAAACTCAGATTTGATTCTACAGCTCTGAACATTAACATGGATCCACACAACAATAGGTAAAAAAAAAAAAAACTGAAAGAAATCAAACTCCAATTAAAGATGTGATGAAACTGATCTCGTTAAAACCAAGGTAAATCAATATACAAGGTAAAGAATAATATTGCCTGTATTTTACAGCTTTAAATTTTGTGTGAGATAGAAGAAAAATGTTTACTTTGTCCAAAATTTGCACTAATTTAATCTGTCTAGTCATTTAAACAACGTAATTCAGCTTTATTTGATATGGAACCTGGAATAAAGAACAAAATCTTAACATTCTGTGCAAGTTAATATTGTGCAATGATGCATTTAACAGTATTTTGGGGAGAAAATGAAAAAGTGTTTGCAAAGTCCTTTGAGAGACTGGGAAAGATAGAACTATTAAGCTTCTCCACCTGGAGAACTCCTGACATTTTTCTTAAGCAAGAAAGGTACCCAATTTAATAAGCCAAGGGCTCAATTTTGAGGCTTGCCCTTATGAAACTTATTTCTGTAATAGTAAACTCAAACTACTTTGGATTAATGCCTAAGGGCCATCTCCAGAAAATCTCTGTTGTTGCTCAAATGTGGTCTCTCTATAAGCTAAACACTGAGCTTCCCCCCACCATGGGACATTATTTCCAGGGGTGTAAGCCTAGCACTGGCAGTGTGAAATGTAACTGACCCTGGCATCACAGGACATAACTGGCCCTGGCACTGTGAGACATAAGTTTGAAGGATTGAGTCTGGCAATGACATCATGGGTGACAAAGAGGTAAAAGAAATCAGGATTTAAGGGATGATTTTGATTACTGAATCATTATATAAATATTCCTTTTTGCTTTCTGACATATCAGAGTAGACAGGAAAACACCTAAAATCTCTGAATTGTAATCCAGCTGTCTTGATCTCTGATAATGGGTGTATATCCCTTAGTTTCTGCCCATTTGATTGTAAAAAACCATGACTAATCTTCATCTGTATCTAGTTATCCAGTTTTTCAACTTTAGAGTTTTATAATCACTAAAGATAGCCCCTAATATCTGTTAATGAAGGGTCTTGGGTCCACCCGGAACTAACCCACACCAAATCCCAAATTATATTGATGATCAAGACTGGCTCTAACCAAAGTGGGCCCTCCTGACAAGCACAGTAGCTTAGACTTTAATCTACAAGTCACTTAGACCGCATTCTGACATTTTCTTTCATACATTCTGTGACTAAGCATGCAATCAATCTGTGCATACTCAATAATCAGACCACCTCTAATTATATCGTCTGGGGCCATGGTGCTCACTATCCTAAATCCTACACACCTTTTCTCTAATAAAACTACCCGAATTACTGCAGTTCAGGGAAACAGATTTTGTCCCATTAGGTCATCTGCTCTCCTACTATGCATGTAGTAGTAACTTCTTTCTCTCTTTGAAAACTTGGTGTCTCAGAAATTGGTTATTAAGCATGCCAGGCAGAAGAACACATGACATTTATCTAGTAACATGATGATCTAAATAACTATAAACCTGTTGGGATTAGTTCTTGTATGTATTGCCAGGGTACCAAATTTTAAATTTCAAAAGGAAATGGATTAAAGCTACTATGAAATACCTCCTATATAATGGGTATAATAAAAAAGACAAATAATACAAAATGCTGATGAGGAACTGGAATCCTCATATATAGGAATGCAAAATAGTGCAGGTACTTTGGAAAACAGTTTGGCAGTTTCTTAAAATGTTAAATATGGTTACCATTTGACTCAGCAATTCTACTTCTATGTGTATCTAAAATAAATGAAATTATGCTTTTATACAAAGACTTGTATCAAAATTTAAACAACAGCTTTATTTATAATAGCCCCAAACTCAAAACAATCAAAATATCCCTCAACAGCCAAATGGAATAACAAACTGTGGTACATCTCTTCAATGACATATTACTCAGTGATAGAAAGAAGCAAACTGCTGACATATGCAACAACATGGATGAACTTCCAAAACATTTTGATAAGTGAAAGAAGGGAGACACACAGAGTACATTCTGCTTGATTTCATTTGTATTCAATTTCTAGAAAAAGCAAAACTTTAGAAACAGGAAGCAGATCAGTGGTTGCCTGGGCCTGGGGAAATGAATGTGGATTGTCTACAAATGGCCATAAGGGGAATTTTTTGCATAATGGAAGCATTTTACAACTGAATTGTGATGATAGCACAACTGTATAAGCATATTGAAAACCTTCAAATTGTATATTTATACTGGGTTAATTTACTTTTATATAAATTGTAATTCAATGATGCTGTTAACAATTTTAAGTAATTTATTCTGGGACAAAAAAGGAAATGAAATACCAGAGATGCCCAAATCACTGTAAACTTGAATTCTCTGAATTAGAGCCTTTGAAAGCTTGTCACTCTTCATTAGTTAAAGTATTGTATAATAGAGATCTCTAGTTCATCACCAACAAGATTTTCTTTTCTTCCTGGGCATGTGATTTGATTACATCTCCCAGTCTCATAGGGTGGCCATATGGTTGACTTATATCATGTAAAGGGAAATAATGTGTGCTCTTGTAAACTTGACCCATTAAAATATTATAGTCTATTATTCTTTGTGCTCTTTCTCAATATGCTGGCTGGATATTAAGTCCCAGGGTCACCTTAGAAATCATCTGTTGAAGATTGTAGAGCTCCTAGCCACCTACATTCTTTTGGAAAGGTCTCTCCATCTCCATCACCCCCATCACCACCATCAACATGCCTTGGATTATATGAGTAAAGAATTGCACTGCTAGTGTATTAAGCCACTGAAATTTTGGGGTTTGTCTGTTGGAGAAGTTAGTCTACCTCAAATAAAATACACCTTTTTGCAGTCTTTCTCATAGCAGCCTATCAAACAGCTAAATGTTAAAGAACAAGAATCAGACCACCTATACCATGTTACCATTTGAAATTTGGTCCAGGCTTTCCAGTGATATTTAGAATTGAGTATTAGATTTATGGATTAGGTTTTCAGCCTAGATACCTTTACCTCCATCTTCCAAAATGCAGGCAAGAAAATAAAGCTAGAATAATATCTATTATGTTGTTTTTAAGGAAAGTTTATCCACTGAATGTTTTATGGTCAGAGAGTAACTGCATAAAAATAGTATAATTTCTATTGCTCACAAAACACCATTTTTTAAAATAATATAGCAATAAGACCAACAACAATTGTTTGGCTGCATAGAAGACAAATTGATCTTCTAATTAAAAATATTTGATGTTTGCCTTCTAAGATGTTTCATTCAAAATATCAGTAAAGATTCAGAGAATCTTCTAGCAAAAGTAGCACTTTGTAAATGGATAGGATGCCCAGGATATTTAATTTGAATATTTAAGATAAAGGAATCACAGAAAATTACATTTATTATAAAAATTAAAAATCATCTAGATCACATCCTTTAGCTTAGAGATAGGGAAACTGAAGTCCAGAGTGTAAATGATTGGACTGATGTCACACAGATAATGACTGGCCCAACTAAGACTAGAATTCAGATTTCTTAATTAGTTAAGCACCAGGTTTAGAAAGGATGGCAGACTTCTGGTGATTCTTGGAGGGAGAGTCTCCAAGTGGAATTAAAATCAGGAAGAAAACATCAAAGTGTGGCTCTTTGCTGGATTCATATAGTAAAAGAGGCCCTCCAGATACAGCTCCTTAAAATTCCTTAACATTCAGGTGGAAGGCATTCATTATATCCCAGCTGACATTTAATTATTTTTCTAATCAATATTTTGTTATGTCATGAAAATGTGATGTCTTATTCTAAAGAAATGGAGTTCCTTTTAACTACTAATTTTATGTAACTAAAATAGTGGTCTTTTGACTGAAAAATAAGGCATATTTCTTCCCTGGGAGCAGTACATAACTAAGAAGCCTTTAGTTTCTTAGTTTCATGGCTTATTAGAAAACTTTCTAATTTTCCAATTTGTGCCAACATTGATTATTCTGTACTTATAATATTTATTGCCTAATACAATAGTGATGATTTAGTGATCCTTTATTAACTAACTTTCTGGAAAGAAAATTACTGGCAGGGTGGTGATGTATAATGGAAAGAGCTATGCACTAGGAGGAAAGAACCCTAAATTTTAACAACCTACTAACTGTTTACTAGATGCATGCTCTTGGATAGGTTACTGTGGTAGGATAAATAATGGGCCTTCAAAGATGTTTATGCCCTAATCTCAGAACCTGTGAATGTATTATCTAACATGGAAAAACATTTTTACATATGTAATTAATGGTAGACTTCAAAATAGGAAGAGTTTCTTGGATATCTAAGATAATCACATAAGCCCTTAAAAGCAGATAGATTTCTCAAACTGAAAACAGGAATGATGGATCAGAAAGAGAGATCAGAGAAATTTGGCATGAGAATGACTCAATCTATCATTGTTACTAGGGAAGATGAAGGGGCTCATGAACCAGGGAACACAAGTGGCTTCTAGAAGAGGAAACTAGCCTCTGTCCAACAGCCAGCAAAGAAACTATGGCCTCAGTCATGAAACTACAAAAAATTAAATCCTGCCAACAGTTTAAATGACCCTGTAAGGATCTTCCCCCAGAGCCTTCAGCTAAGAACTCAAGACTGGTGACACTGATTTCATCCATGTGACAGAAACCAGCTAAGCCCACCCAGACTTCTGACAGTAATATGAGATAATAAATTTATATTTTTATGCTGCTCCATTTTTGGTAATGTGTTATGTAGCAATAGAATATTAACACAGTTACTTAATCTTTCCTACCTCAATTGCCTCTTTGATAAAGTGCCTTCCAGGTTTAAGAATTAGGACACAAGTGAGGTTTTCCTCAATATATATCCTGTGATATATGAATAGAGAAGAAAAATTAAGTGAGATATTATCAGCACATATTCTGTTTAACAAGAAAAGAAATGTCTCACATTTCTTTTTGTTCCCTCTTTCCCTTCTCTAATCTTTAGTTTGATGTTTTCCTTATCTATGCATAGGAAAATATAATGAGTTCTACTTTGTAAGAGAGATTTTCTACTCATATCCTGTAACAGGAGAATAAATTGTGTTCTCTCTACTATTGTCCAATTGTGCGATAGTAGAGAGGATTCTGAATATCCATTGTTCCTATCAAATTTAAGGCAAATTCTATTTTCACATCTGTGAGTAGGATATAAGACTTAGATATTTTGAACTTATATTAATTTCCTTTCACTTGTGGCATAAATTTTTTGACTAGTCATTGGGCTGGTGAAGGAGAGTCTAAAAAGGAAAGGTGAAGTAGAAGAAAATTGAGAAGTACGAAAGGAGAATTGAGTAAACCTTTCACTTCCTGGCAATGGAATAGTAAAATAAGTATCACAAAACAATAACAGTGAGAAAACATGAAGGCTGCTTCCAGCCATCTTAGGTATATCAGGAAAAAAAAATATATCATCTTAGCTTGAGGCTACCCATAGCTCCTATTAATTTAGGAAAAAAGAACTTCCTCTGTTCCTAAACCTCTGTAGAATAAAACTGTCTTTGCTAAAATAAGTTCAGATTGTAGGGTATGGATTATATCTGTTTCTTATAATGTTATTATGTAGTGCTGTGTATCTTTATTGGAAGGCTTCTTTTATTACTTGTCACAGCTGTCACACAAATCGCACAGCCTAATTCCCAACCTGAAATATTCAAGAGTTTCACTTTGGAATTGTGATTATTTGGGTAACCTTTGTTCACCATTATAGGTGTTTGGATTTACATACACTATCTGGTTAATTTGATTTTCATCCAGTTCAGCATGTGCCTCAATTATTTTTGCACTTTTTTATGATTCTGTAGGTTGAATAAAATATTCTTGTGTGAATTGGTTGATATTGTCCAGGAAGAATATTCCTTTTCTGGTATATGGGGGAACTTTATGACAAACTTGATTTTGTTACTTTTGTAATTATCCTGGTGCCTTTCAGCAACATCTGATTTCAAAATTGCAAACAGAAAGGCATCTTTTCATGCTGAAAATTTGGCCAGGGTATTCTGCATCAGGTCATTTGTTTTTTTCCTAGTGTTCTAGTGAAATGTAATTTTGTTATCTGTCCTTAGAAAGAAAGACACCTATTACCACCTCCAGGAGTGGAGTCTCATTACATAAAGGGTGGCAAGAGCTTAACAATGCCTTCTACCAGGAACTTAGTTCTAGGGTAACATACTCCATGGTTTATAGTGTCAGTTTCACCAACAGAAGCAGAACTCACACAGCACAGAAGGCAACAATGTTTACTCTATAGAAAAGATACAGAGCAAAACCAACTTCACAAGTAAAGGTTGATTCCCCTTAGTTAGGGATTCTCAATCCAGGCTGACTGCAGGGAGATGTTCTACCCACAGCACCCCTCATTTGTGTGTGTGTGTGTGTGCACCATAGTGGAGGATCCTGCTGCCTCCTTGGCAGGGGCAGATAAACCACCAGGGTGTGACCCAGATGCCACAAAACATACCACTTTAATGAAGCCATACCCAGTGAGTATTTACATATGCTCCAGACAATAGGGGAAGGAATGTACAAGCAGTCCCCTTATCTACTAGAGGATTGTTTTATCTCACCAAACACTACATACTTGGTCCCGAGCACAAGATGTATTTGTGGGTCCTATGGAAAGGTAGCAGGCTGTGCTAGGACTGTCCCTTACCACATCTGGGCTATTGGTGTAATTTACATTTTTTTATAAATCAGTTTTGGGAGAACTGGACTGGTTCTAGGACTACCTACTAATTGACTGTGATTTTAAATTATTTACTTAGCCTTTCTGTGTTTATTTACTCATCTGGAAGACAGGTGAAAATGTCTCACAAATTGTTTGGCTTTTAACTATAATCAGTTTCCTCTGGCAGTGCAAAAGTGTTTCATGAAATCTGCTTACCTAAAAGAGAGAGAAAGAAGAAAACAAAGTGCTGACCCATATTCTTCCCTTGTCTTTCAAGATCACAAAGGCAATATGTTGGTGAGTAGTAAACATCACGGACTGTGATAGGAACAAGACCAGAGCCCATAGCCTAATTTATTCATGGACAAGTATAACCTTAAGACAAGAAGGAAAAATCCGCAGGGTTCCAGATACTTGGGCAAAGATCCCAGGGGCAACAGACTTCTTCCTTCTGGATTCTAAAAGTACACATAAATGATAGCTCAATTTAAAGTGACTTAAAAATGACCAAATAATATTTTACGCATAGAATAATACTGACTGATTCTGAAATTTAAGGAAAGAAATTTTGTTTTGTGTCTAGTGCATTCTTGGAAATGCAAATACCAGAATAAAAATGAGCACTTATCTGGCTCCCAATAAAACAAAAAGTTTGTTTTCCATTAATTTTTTTTCTTATAAATCAGCAAGAATGCCTGGTATAAATAAATAATGGCAGGTTAAGCAACAACATTTCAGAACTCCTAATTAATGAACCCAGTACTCTGCTATGTAATATTGGTATTAAGAAATGGAAGACATGGCTTTAATTCAGGTAGAAAGACTCAAGAATTTGTTAAAGAATGTTTCATGCAAAAAAACCCAGTGTTTTTTGTATGAAACTGGAGAACAATGTAAGATAATATAAAATGCTGTGCTAGATGACTTAGCATTTTAACAATGAGGTAGAGATGCTTGTTGCCTTAATAAAGAACACAAAATTTATTAACCAAGAATCCAGGACCCAAGAGTCCGAGAGACAATATGACTTGAATTTGCTCTTCAAGTATCATCTCTTGCTGCTCTTCATTACATACTCTACCTCTAATAACTGTTCCCCACACAAATATTTTATGGCTTCCTGAGTTTGCCATTTTTTCCCTTTGACTGATGTATCTTTTTCTGCTCAATAAATTTCTACTTCCATTCAAGACTCAGATCTCCCATTTCTATCCCTGTGAGTTATTTATCCATGTCATGTTGTTGTCTCCCTTTTTATTTAACATTCATTGTATTTAGAATTATTTTTTTTTCATTTACAAGTCCAGGGCAGGTAAAACAACTTAATAACCTCAAAATCTTCAAGCACCCAACAGAATGTCTGACTCATAGTTAGTGCTTAACAAACATTTGTCTATTCATCCATTCAATTAATACATGCACAAGTTTGAAAGGATAAGGTAGGATCAGAATGATGAAGGAAACTTGCACACCTTGTTGAAGAGTTTGGAATTCTGATTGTGCAACAAATGGGCAGAAGGACGGAGAAGATCTCTGAGATGCTAAAGGCATGGCAGTAAGATAGGTCTTAGCAAGACCCTCAAACAATTTCATGGATTTATCAATGCCCTTTGAATCACTTATATTTCTTAAATGAACTTTTTATTTAGAACAAATTTTTGACTTACAGAAAAGTTGCAAAGACAAGTACAGAGAGGTTTTGTATATCCTTCATCCAATTTTACCCATTGTCAACATCTTACCTTTCCATATATATTTGTCAAATTAAGAAATCAATAGTATACATTACTATTAATTAAATTCCAGATTTTATTTGGATTTCACCAGCTTTCCTATTAAAGTCTTCTTTCTGTCCCAGGATCTAATCCAGGCTACCACATTGCATTTAAATAGAATGTCTCCTTGATCTTTAGTCTGTGACAGTTTCTCAGTCTTCTCTTATATTTCCTTGAAAATCTGAAGGGATACTGAACGGATATCTTATATAATGCTTTCCAAACTGGGTTGGGTGTTTTTCTTGTGGTTAAACTGCTGTTATAGGTTTTGGAGAAGAACACCACCTAGATAAATTGCCCTTCTCATTTTATCTATCAGGGTTTACATGATATCCACATGACAGTGATAATATTAACCTTCATCACTTGGATAATGTAGTGCTTGCCAGATTTCTCTAGTGTAAAGTTACTATTTTTGCCTTTCCCAACTCTATTCTTTGGGAGTGAGTCACTAAGTCCAGCTAACCCTTAAGGTGGGGAGGGTTAAAATTCACCTCTTAAAAGGGGAAGCTGCACATATTATTTGGAATTTTCTTGCAAGACAGATTTTTATTTTCTCCTCATTTATGTAATTATTCAATGATTCATTAGTATCAGTGTAGACTTATGCTGATGTATTTTATACTTTGGGTTTTAATCTAATACTATTTTACTTATTTTCTAGCTCAGATTTGTTTTGTTGTAGCCCATTTGGATCTCTTTCAATTGATTCCAGCATCCTTTTGACATAGTCTCATAGTGTGAAGTGCTTTCATTATTTTGCTTTGTTAGTTCTTTTTGAGCACTTCCTTAGTTTCTAGCACTACAAGATGCTCCTGGCTCATCTCAAGTATTTCCTACCCCAATCCTTGAATCAGCCATTTCTCCAAGGTACCCTGACTCCCTTTATTAGAGAATGGTGTTATTTAGAGACCAAGATCTGGGCACTGCTGTGTTTAATGCTACTGAGGTGCCATTGTTTCTAGGCCCTTTCAGTAGACAGAGCAAGAAAGTATAAATATATGTACACTGATCCATGTATATAAAAGTATCAATAAATATTTCTATATGTATCCACTTGTATCTATATATTATGTTAAACATGAGTTCATACAAATATTTCTGACTCTTATCCTGTACCACATAATTCATACTAGCCTTTACCCACTTGCTTATCTGTAACTTTCCTCTCCAACATTACAAAACCTGGCTCCCACCATCCACCATCCATTTACTCATTTGTTCAACCCCAGTATACATGTGACAGCATTTTCAGAATTAACTTGTTTCATTATGAGAAACAAACATACCAACTAGAATACAGTGTTTATGAAGTTATGTCTTTAGTTTTACAGTGTTCATTTAAAACATTGTTTGCCAATGTCAGTTAACTCAGCCCATTTTTCCCAACATGCTTCAGTAAAATTATGTCATAAATTTATCATAGCAGTAGATTCATTTGTAACCATTTTCATTCCATCCTGGACTCCAGAATTTCAAAATAGTTCAGGTAGTTCCTCCCTGTTTTTTTTTTTTTCCTTCTTGTTCAATAGCTATTTTGGTGGTGAGTCCTGGAGCTCCCTACTTCAGCATCTTCCATCAATCCTCCCTGCCTTTTCTACAAAGCTCTTTATTCTTCATATGTTCATTATTGACATTTACTCTTTAAAAAACTACACTTTTCTCTTTAATTTCCATCAACTTATAGGGCTTTTGTATTTGTTGATTGTCTGAGCCTTTAGAAAAATTTTCTGTGCTTTACATAAAAACCATTTGCAATGAGAAATTTATATGAACCCTGGAGGAGACTAGAAAATTAATCTTCCAGATCAGGTTTTTAACACTACATTTCAGTGTTGACTAGTAATTGCAATAATAAGTTTTTGAAAGAAATGTTGTCAAAATTATAATCTTAGGGTGGGCCACGGTGGCTCAGCAGGCAAGAATGCTTACCTGCCATGCCAGAGGACCCGGGTTCGATTCTTGGTGCCTGCCCATGTAAAAAAAAATATATATAATCTTAGCATTCATACAATTACCCTACAGCTGCCTAAGGTCCTGTCTTCTATCTAGAACAGCTGTCTGTATTTTGCACATTGGTTAGAACTGACTAGGTCTTCATCAAATGGCTCTTAGTTCTTCCTGTGTTTGTACACACATAGTAATGAAACATTCAAAAACATTTACAATATCTTGTATGGACCATAACTTCATCCTTATTAAGGGTCAATTTTTGGATTGCTTGAAGGCCTGGCTTAATTTCTTGGAGAATTATAGAAAGTGATATGACTTGCTGCATGCTAAACTTTTACAAACTGCATATATCAACCAATAGTAGGAGAAAAAGCACTCTAGTCATTAAATTAAACCTGGCCTAAAAATAAAGAGAGATTTGCATTAGAATATCAATGTCTAGGCTAATATTGTAACCCTTTAATAATAAGAAGGATAAGTGTTGCAAAACTAATATGATAAGGGGAAAACCTACACATGATGCTAAGGTAGTTTAGTAATGTGTGTTTAAATTTGTGTTTAAAGTATTTTTTACTGCTGCTAATCCCTCTTCCTAGTTTAGGGTGGGTATAATGGTGATGGAAGTGTACACAGGGTGGAAACCCCTTAATGAGGGCATCTGGGGTGTGAGTGAAGTTGGTAAACTGAATTAAGAGAGGCATGAATGTTAACTGTACTCAGAATATGTCTATGACTTGAGAAATCATGACAATCTTTACATAAAAACTAAAATTCTAGGAAGAAGTTGACTAAAGGTGTGGACTTTTTAACAAGGGAAAATAGGACTCATCTGCTGACTGTGTGATGGAGAGCTGATTGTAAGCTCCTTGAGGATAGGGAACTTATTTGACTTGATTAATTATGTATCTTCAGTGTTTAGCACATAACAGAGCTAAAATCTATTTTTTGCTACAAATATAAGATCAACCCTTGAGAAGTTTATGTTAGTCTGATTGCTTTAAAAATGAGAACCCCAGGGATTAGAGATGTTCACACAGGGAGAACAGGCTAGAAATTTGGAATATTAGATATTTATAAGGAAAATAGGTCTGGACAAAGTGCACCAGGGAGGAACTTTGGCCACCTAAAAGTAAGGAAGGCAGAACTGCTTGGAGAAAAGGGAGGAGAGTTCAAGAAATAAGACAAGAAGCACAGAAAAGGAGATTAGAAGGTCTTCAACTTAATTGAATCTTTTTTCTGATGACAGTGAATGCTCATTTTAGTGTTGTTGAAAATCAATAAAAGCTGTTTGCACTACTTACTAAAGTCTTTTTAATCTAAACTTTCTTTGCCATCCTCACTGCAGTTGCTCATCTGGATATTTGCAGCAACCCTCAATGAATGTAAGTTGTAAAAAGTCAAGGATTTTGTAAGTATCATTCACTGCAAAATTCCTAGAACTTGTAACAGAACCAAACACTTAGTGTGCCTTCAATTGCTATCCCATCCATTCACACAAAAAGTATTTCTTGAGCACCTAGCATGTGAATGGCATTGAGGTCATGATTTGGAGATACAGTGAAAACAATGTAGATAATTTCCTGGCTCACAAGGAGCTTAGTCCTAGCAGGGATATAGATAGTAAAAAATAAAAACAAAAACAAAAAAACATGTGTGCTGGTTTGAAAGGATGTATGACTCCTAGAAAAGCCATGTTTTAATCAAGATTCCATTTCATAAAGGTAGAATAATCCCTGTTTAATACTATATGTTTGAAACTGTAATCAGATCATCTCCCTAGATGATGTGATTTAGTCGAGTGGGTTGTTAAACTGGATTAGGTGACATGTCTCCACACATTTGGATGGGTCTTGATTGGTTTATTGAAGTCTTATAAAAGAAGAAAAATTTAGGAGACTCAGAGAGAGATTCAGAGAGAGCAGGGAATGCTGCAGCACCATGAAGCAGAGAGTCTGCCAGCCAGCGAACTTTGGAGATGAAAAAGGAAAATGCCTCCCAGGGAGCTTCATGAAATAAGAAGCCAGGAGAGAAAGCTAGCAGATGATGCCATGCTTGCCATGTGCCCTTTCAGCTGAGAGAGAAACTCTGACTGTGCTCGCCATGTGCCTTCTCACTTGAGAGAGAAACCTTGAACTTCACTGGCCTTCTTGAACCAAGGTATCTTTCCCTGGATGCCTTAGATTGGCCATTTGTATAAACTTGTTTTAACTGGGACATTTTCTTGGCCTTAGAACTGTAAACTAGCAACTTATTAAATTCCCCTTTTTAAAAGCCATTCCATTTCTGGTATATTGCATTCCAGCAGCCTGCAAACTAAAACAACATGAATATGTAACATTTTCCCATTATAGATAAGTTCTATGAAGAAAAGGAGAGCAAGATATGGAGGTAGAATGTTTTAGGAGTTGAAGGATTGTCAGAGAAGGTTTATCATGTAAGCAGAGACCTGAACAAAATAAGGAAGCAAGTCAGAGGAAGGTTTGGAGAAAGATAATTCCAGGGAAAGGGAACAGCTAATGCAAAGGGCTTGGAATGGAAACACACTTGTGTCTAGGACAGAGTGAAAAAAGGCAAAAAGTGGTAAGAGTTGTGGTCTGAGAGGTAGCAAATTGCAAGGTCATGCAGAACTTTGTTGCATAAATGCTTTAATGATAGGCACATCAGCAGCTTATTTCAGTTAGTCCTCTTCATCAAAGACAAAATGGCTACCATATGTTAACCTAGGTGGAAGGTGCTGAGATTCACTATAAGAAAATATGTTTCACATCAATAAAGAAGACTAGGAAAAAATAGTATCCTGTCCCTGCTATGTAGTGTCATCCAAGTCAGTCTGTATCTCAACTTTTTTGGCTGATTTAGGGGAAGAATTGTTCAAGAGAAAAGAGTTGTCCAGGGAAGATTAGCCAGAGGGCTGAAAGAGCCACCTAAATTTCTGTAAGGCCCAGCTGAAGTACTAAGGAAGATGCTAAAGAGCTCAGAAAGAAATACAATTGAAATTAGAAGGCTAGGAAAGTCAGGAAGCCTCTCCTAGCTTGTCATATCCATTCCTTTATTCAACTAAAGCTCCAAAGGAACCTAGTAAGCCATATGTGAAAAAAAGTTGCAGTTTGGAAATACCAAGAGTCATAGAGAATTTTGTTTCTCTTATAGACCTACATTGAGCTCTGCAACAAGGTAAGTGGCAGTTTAAATTCAAGTTTACACTAGATATTTTAAGTTAGCTAGAAGTTTAACTAATATTCTCTGTAAACCAGTAAATTTATAGAAAGGAGAACAAACCCTAGAGAAATGATTATATTAAGAATCTGTGAACCAAAGCAAGAACTGTGTATTCAAGTAGGAGGTAAAGTTCCACATTCTGTGGTCACTCAAGCAAAACTTTCATTTTAAGGGGAAATTAAGCATGTGTATTTAAGGGAATGTGGCCTTGCACTATAGAATCAGGCTCAATACATATCAAAACAATATAGCACTTAGATTCCTAGATTAGAATTTACTTATTACAATATTAATAAAGTTCTTAAAATTTGAAAGCTTCCCACCTCCACTACCGAACAATGAGAGAAACTTTAACAAAACACTGAAAGTATAAATTAAGCTAAAGCCATCCTGCTAATTCTAAAGTTTTTTCCATCTGATTAAACCTAATGTTATAAAGACCTAACTTGAAGCAGATTTTCAGTCACCTTTGTGATATTATTCAACTCAAGAAGGGCACCTCTGCTTGAATTCGTTTGGAAGAAGAGGTGCTCAATAAGCATAGAGAAAGGTAGTTCTTTTGTTTTTATAATCATGGGCAATGAAGATCACTATCACTATAACCAGACTAAATATCATCATTAACCAATTATTTAATATAGTACATAAAACTGCAAAGTTCTATGAGGAGCTATCCATGGGTCAAATCAGGAAGCAGGGCTTGATATGCAAAATTCTCTTTCCCATACCTTCTAGAGACCATACCCAGTATATTTTTCACTCATCTCTCATTCATCAAACACATAAGCCTCTGTTATGTGCAAAGAATATTATGTGTGTGTGTGTGTGTGTGTGTGTATATATATATATGTTTGTCTTGTATTTCAAGAGTTAAACTTCAACCAATTGTAGATGTTCAAGATCTGGGACAGAATTGATGCTCCATAAATAATATTTGTTGAGTGAATTAATGAAAGAACTAGTTCCTTCCATTCAGCATTTTACAATATAAAATAGACATCTCTCATTGTTAATCCGAAGGCAAAAGTAGCATAGGTTATTTCTATAGCAGAAATTGATGTTTTAATAAGTTTCAACTAGACATTTTGAGAATGTACAGTTTTGATAGCTAATCAAATGATAATTAAGTTAGGGTTTAATATTTAGAATTCAATAAACTCATATTTGTATCTTTAGATTTTTTTCCCAGTTACCTTAATTTTAATTGGTTTATGAAACTTACTGTCACCGTCCTTCTTCTGCTTGATTATCCTCCCTCCCCTGCCTCCACCCTCCCCCC
>PVIY010021181.1:0-42850 GCA_004026745.1 Myrmecophaga tridactyla
ATGTTGGTATTGTAAGTTCCTTTAAAGGTGCCTTTTTTGTGTGTTTCAGCTTCTGTAGTGTTTATGGTATGGACAACAAAGACATTTAGAATTCCCAAATGTCAGTCAGTAAGTATAGTCTCCCTACTGAAACATTTTTTGTTTTCAATTACACAATTTTATTTTGTGTAATTTTGAAGAATTTAGTTTCTCTTTGTAAATGGGGTAATTTTAGTGGAAGTTTTGTATTTGCTTTGAAATATTTTGCATAGAATTATAAAAACTTTGTCTCCTTCAAATGAATCTGAAAAAGTTCCTTCTAATATCTCCTTTCCCTATTATGTCCTTTTCTCAATGTTTTGTATTTTTTTGAAAAAGAATTCCCTCCCTGTGTAATTTAAGGGGACAGGAAATCTTTTTCTTCTTTCCATTTCTGCAAACCACGCAGAAGGCGGGTCCTCTTTGTCATCCGGTCCCATCGAAAGGGGCTGGGGCCTGGGTCCAAGAGGCTTCCGGGGCAGAGCATCCTGGGGGCTCCGGACGCGCCTTGATGGGCCTCAGAGGAAAGGGTCCAGTTGTCAGACTCACGCTGTGGGGCAGGAGGTCTTCCTCCCTGAGCGGTCACACCAGCCTCTGAAAATCCTGGGTTTCTGCCGTCTTAGGGACACTTCAGTGGGAGAAGGGATTTGAACCTTCAGAATTTTTTTTTCTCCTTCCCCAGCTGAGTATATTTTCACTTGCAGTTATAAGTAGGTGTGTTGGATGTCTGGTTTTGTTTTCTAAAACCTTCTGTTAACCCTAAAATTTTATGGAAGAAGTGTTTATAAGGTAAACAGCCCTTTAGAAGCTTTGCAAACAATATATAATAAAACCTCCTGCTCCACTAAAAGCAAAATAAGCCCTGGAAACGGTATTTACATTGAGATGCATGCGTGGGAGATTGTGTCACTGAGTGGTCAGCCCCAGCGCTGCCCGCTGCCCCTGGTCTGCCGTGGACCCACTCATTACCCGGTGGGGCCTGCACGCTCTCTGAGCCCTACTGCTCTCTCCCGGCAAACAGACACAGCTTTAGTGACCCTGTAAGCTCCAGTTCTCGACTTCTTTTTATGACATTAGGATTGTTATCTGATTGCTTATGAGGCGGAAGGAAACATTATTTTATAAAGGTAGTAGGCATCTCGACTGAATTATTCAAGATTTCTTAGTATTTTAGGTTCCTTGTAAATTTGTGTGCTTGGTTATATTGGGAAGCCTCATTTATTGGTTGGAAAGATGTCACTAGTTTTTGTCAGCATTTACTGTTTGCCTAGAAAATCTGTATGTTTAGCAGGAAATTAACCCCGTGTGCTGGACCTGCCCTTTAGGACTGGATGGAGCGCTGGGTGGACGACGCCTTCTGGAGCTTCCTGTTCTCACTCGTCCTTCTCGTGATCATGTTTCTGTGGAGACCCTCGGCCAATAACCAGAGGTACCCCCACCCCTCCCTGCCCCGGGAGCCCCCACAGGGCCACGGGCTCAGGGTGGCCCCGGGAGGTCCTGCTGAAGTGCGGCAAGAGGTGGGCCCGCGGGAGGGAGGGCTGGGGTCGGCGCTCCGGCAGTGGGGAAGATGGCAGCCCTGGGGGTGTGGGCGGCCCTAGTTTCTCATTCTCGGCAGTGGTGGCTGCGTGCTGTCCTGGGGCTCGTGCTGCTTCCTTACAGGGCAGGCTGGCAGGGCGGGCCTGTGGGCTCACTCCTGAGGGGCTGTCAGCGCCTCACTGCTGCCAGCAGCTATTTTTACAGTCAGATTAGCAGCTTCTTCCTTAGGTGATAGGCTGAGACCACTAGGCAGGAAGGTCAACCCGACACAGAGCGAAAGTGTTTTCCCTCAACATTGTGTGTTGCAGAATTGCTCTCCTAAAAGGCTTTATCCAGTAGTGCATCCACCATCGGGGTGTGAGACCAGTTTCAGTCTCTGCGCAGCAATCTGCCAGTTTGGGAGTGAGCGTTTTGAGTTTTCACTGTCTAATTCATAAGAAGTTCTTAACATACAGTTTTTCCGTATGCAAGGACCGTTTTAGATATATTTAAACTGAATATTGAACAGGTTTATGCAAGCTAATAAAACTCCTTTTTGTCTCCGATGTAGATATGCCTTCATGCCCTTAATAGATGATCCCGACGATGAAATCGAAGAATTCGCAGTTACACCTGAAAATTTAAGTGAGTGACACGTTTTCTTTTTCAATGATCACTTTACGTGTTGTAACAGAAATATCGTGCCTTAATCTGTGATGCAAGGTCACGCGTTCTGTTTTTCTACGAAATGTTTGTTCAGTGTTACCGTATTGAATTCCTGTCATGTGGAGTCACAAACAGGAAAGCCCGCTCGGAGGTTGTTAATGTAGTTTAAACTTTGTTGCTTTTCACCTTAAAGTCTGAGCAGTGCCCCGGGAAGGCGGTGTGGGTACGAGGCAGGGCCCCCCGTGGGGTGGCAGGGACTGGAGCCCCCTCCGGGGAGCCCCCTCGGGGGTTGGAACCCTCCTCTCCCTCTTTTAAAGCTATGTGTAATTTCCTGATCATGCCCAGAGCACCCCTAGTTATGATTTAGTGCTCTTTCATACTTTCTTTATTTTCTAAATAATATTTTATAATATTTTTGTTTTTAACCGTAACAGTCTAATTTGTTGAGGCCACATCAACAAGTACCTCAGATGTTGAGGGTAATTTCATCTCTGTTCCTTTATGCCTTCCGCTGACTCTGCTTAGCTTTCTTTTTCTCAATTTGTTTGTTTCTCTACTTGTCTAAACTATTGTAAAAATTCTGTGACCTTCCCAGTCCCAAAAATCGTCACCAAAGTGAAGTGCCTTCCATGCCCCATCCCTCTCGGCCCCTCTCACCTTTCTCTGACCTACAGGAGTTCTTTCCTGCTTTTCTGACTCTTCTATTAAGAAAGAAAACCCGAAACCTCACTCAGCTGATTTTAAGGTGTCAGCGTCAGCGTGTGGCGCCTCTGGTTTCCAGGAATGAGGGGCTGTGCTGCACTGACCTCACTGCTCTGCTGTAAACTCTGGGAAAAGACATTTGTAAAGCGTGAAGCACTGTTTGAGTGCACTGTGGAGCCGCAAAGCAGGCAGGGAGCGGACGGTTAGTGAGCTGCGCATTTATGGGGCTCCTGTCCGCCCACCCAGCCAGTGGGACGGCTCCTGGTCCAGGCGTGGCCAGCTCAGGAGGTCAGGGCCGGTCAGGGTGGAGTGTGGGGGTGAGAATGCCTGGGAAGGGAGGGGAGGAATCCCAGAAAGGAGAGAGCCACAAAGAGGGAAATCCCAAGATCTAGAATGCCTCTCAAATCTTAACTGATCCCTGGGCTGGGCATGTGCGAAACGAGACTCCAGGAGGCGAGGGGAAACCGCTATTAGGTTAAAGACAGCACAGTTTCCACGAGCCACCTGCTGCAGGGGGCAGAGCCTGAGTCCCAGGAGGCTAGAAGGGCTTAGGTGGACCCCGGGGGCTTCCCGCTGAAGCCATGTAGGGCCCGGACTGAGAAGTAAAGACCACCTTCCAGGACCCCCAGGACTCACTGCAGGACCAGAGCTGCGCACAGGTAGGTCCAGCCTAGTGAACCCGCCCCAGACCCCACCAGGGACGTGCCTGCCCCAAGAGCAAGCTCAGCGCTGTCGGAGGAAAGGAGAGCCCAGCGTCTGGTGATGCCGCCCTCAGGGTCAGTGACCCGTGGTTGACTGAAACACAGTCAATAAAACTGACCCAAAGGGGGTCTAAATGTTACAGTTAGCCAGACGGACTTTAAAAATAATTATTACAAATATATTGAAGTCGCTACAGGAAAATATTGGGGAAGGCATGAGGAATTTCAGAAGAGCAATGGAATCTTAAAAAAAAAAAAATACTAAAACTGAAAAATAGAATATTTGAAATAAAATTCACTGGATGGAATTAACAGTAATTAGTAGGGTAGATACAACAGAATATAAATCAGAGAACATTTGAAGACAGAGCAAAAGAATTTCTACAAACTGGAAAACAGACAAAAGATTGGAAACAAAGTGGACATCGCTTCAGTGACCTGTGGGCAGTATGAAACAATCTAACATGGGTAGAATTGAACTCTGCAACAAGGAGAGAGCAAAGAGGGCATAAAAATTTTTTGAAAAAATATATTCACCAAAAATTTCCAAAATTGGTAAAGAATATAAATCCACAGATAAAGGATGCTTCATGAACCAAAGCAAGATAAATGCAAAGAAAAGCACATCTAGGCATCATAGTCAAACTGCTGAAAACCAAAGACAAAGAATATTCTCAAAAACAATCTGGGAAAGAAGATGCATTATGTTCAGGAGACCAATAATAAGCATTTAAAAAGCAAACATTTCAGAAGTAGTGAGGTTCAGAAGACATTTTTTTAACTGCTGAAACAAAATCTGTCAACTTAGAATTTTAAGTCCAGCAAAAATATATTTCATAAATGAAGGTGAAACAAAGACATTTTTGAGATACAAAAGCTGTGATAGTTGGTCATTAACAGACCTGCATAAGTGCTGAAGGAAGTTCTTAAGGCTAAAGAGATATGATATCAACTTGAAATTTAGCTCTAAAGGAAACTGAAGGAAGGAAGGAAGAAAAAAGAGCTATAAAAATGCTAAATAAGCAAATAAATATAAAAGGCTATTTTCCTTTTTTCCCTTCATTTTTTAAAAGTTAAACTTTTGTTGCAAAAATAATTAAAAATATGAGGTTTATAACATACACAGAAGTAAAATGCATGACTGTAGCATCTTAGTAATTACATTCAAGGCAAGTGGACTGAATACTCAAATTAATTAGCAGTGATACTCAGACTGTTAAAAAAGTAATCCCCAACTATATGATGTCTGGAAGAGTTGCTTTGAAAATGACTTATGGGTTAAAAGGGAAGGATGGAAAGACGCACTCTGAACCACTGACCGTGAGAAAGCTCTTGGGGGCCTCCAGGGAAGGTGGCGGTTTATGGCAGCTTCAGGAAAAATAACGATGACACAGGCAGGACGCCAAAACCCTGCATCGCGCCCAGGGATGAGCAGGAGAAAGAGGCTGATAAACTGTGGTAAAGAGCTGTAAATTGCTGTCCTCCTGGCAGCTCCTGGCCCCTGCCCCACCCTCGCGGCAGGCCACCTTGGGTCCAGTCCCTGGCTAGCTTGCTGGTGACAGAAAGGGACATAACCCTCTTCCCGAGACCAGCTGGTCACGATCGCGGCTTGGATCGCTGGGGCCAGCACTGTTCCCACCCTCCCCGAGCAGGACAGTGCCGGTGGAGGTGTAGAGACACAGGGCTTCCTCAGGGCTGTGGGGGACGGTCAGCCGGAGGGGGCTTTGGGGGGGCATCTGAGCCATGGGAGAAGATTTTTAGGCACCTGTCCTGACCCCTACACGAGGCACCTGGGAGCCGGTCTGAGCCCCCTTTGTGGGTCCCTGCCCTGTTTTGCTAGGAAAAGACCCACTAGGGAAAGTGCTCTCCACGGTGACCCTCCGCCTGGATTTTGCCCTCCAGGCAAAAGCAGTGTGAGGCAGTGAAAAGAGTGTAAAAAGCTGGAGAGGCAGTCAAAAGGCAAACATTGGCAGAATGGAGAAAAAAGCAAGACCCAACTCGAAGCCATCTGCAAGAAACTCATCTTCACTTAGTCAAAGATACAGGTAGTTGAGGGTGAAAGGATGGGAAAAATATATACCACGCCGTGCAATTAGTAACCGAAAGAGAGCTGGGGTGGCTGTACTAATACCAGATAAAGTAGACTATAAGTCAAAAACAGTTACAAGGGGCAAAGATGGTCGTATGCGCTAATCAAGGGGCAATTCAAGAGGAAGCTGTGACGGTTGTAAATGTATGAGCACTGGATCACAGAGCCCCGAAATGCATGAAGCAAATGCTGACAGATTTGAAGGGAAAAATTGACGGTTCTACAATAATAGTACGAGACCTTAGCACACCATTCTTGATAATGGATAGAGCATCTTGCCGTAAGATCGACAGCAGAGTGTAGGACTTGACTGATAGACTAACCAACCAGACCTGACAGACGTGCGTAAAACACTGCACCCCACACAAAAGAACACACTTTCTTCTCGAGTGCACATGGGTCATTCTCCAGGACAGACCATACGCTGTTGGGTCACAAAACACGCCTCAATAAATTAAAAAATACCAAACTTATGCATGTATATTCTCTCATCACAACAGAATGATGCTAGAAATCAAGAGGGAAGAGGAGAAAATTCACAGATATGTGGAAATTAAACAATATGCTCTTAAGCAACCAATGGGATAAAGAGGAGGTCAGAAGCAAAGCTAGGAAATACGTTTAGACAAATGAAAATGAAAACACACAAAAAACAAAACTTACAGGATGCAGTGATGAGAGGGAAAATTTGTAGCTCTAAATGCTTACATTAAAAAAGAAGAAAGACCCATACGTGGGACATGACATCCAGGGGTGAAAGTCTCCCTGGTGACGTGGGAGAGGACTCCCAGGGATGAATCCAGACCTGGCACCATGGGATCAACAATTCCATCCTGACCAAAATGGGGAAAAGAAGTATAATTAATAAAGTATCAGTGTCAGAGAGAATTCAAATACAGCAGATAGGTAGACCTTGCTACCTGTCATAACCTGCCAACCCCCAACCAGGACCATTCCAGCCAATCCTAAAGAACACTTAAGACAAAATTTAAGATTCCACAAAGGTTCCAGGCACTAGGGTAACTTTCCAGAAACCTATACCCTCCAGATGGGTCCCTGGTCCAGATCAGTCCTGACACCTAGCCCAGCCTCTCCAGAACATCAGACAGTTCCATCTCCCTACCCCATATTAGTGACAGACCCTTCCAATATGAAACATTTAGAATTGCCATAGCCCAGACACCCCTAAAGAGAGGGATGGAAAGATCAAAGGTGATGGTGGAGGTATACAGAGAAGATAGGACTTAACAAATGAATATGAATACTGAATCATTAAATTGATATCTCTTTTAGTCTCCAGTATTTTAGAGCAGCTAGAAGTAAAAACCTAAAATTGTGGAACTGAAACCCATGTCAACCTCTGAAATATGTTCTGCAACTAATTGTGGGGCTGTGCTTTGAAATTTATAGTTTTTTTGTATATATGTTATTTTTCACAAAAAAGGAAAAAAGTCAAATGTGATAATAAAAAATTATTTAAGCCCTTTAACCTCCTGTATTCTGGAGCAGCTAAAAGGAAAATCTGGGAGGATTGTGTGGTAGCCCATGACAGACTCTGGGGTCTGTACTATAACTGCTTGTTGAAGGGTGCTTTGAAAACTATTGCTTTTTTATTTCTTTGCTTTGTATATATGTTATATGCAATAAAAAAAGGTAAAAAAAAAAAAAAAAAAGTTAAGCTCCTGAAACTGGACAAAATACATGCTGAGATTTTGAAGCAAGGAAGAGAAATGTTGCTTAGGTATCTACACAGCATTCTCCTTAATATATGAGCATCAAGGGACTACTGTTTGATCCTTTTTTTTTTTTCTTTGAGTTTATATGTTGTTAAAATAATCTTATAACATTAGAAGAAACAAAAAAAAGCACTTATAATCCATTCACTCTATAATTTCATTTCATTCTATTTCTGCTGCTTTTATCCAGAGTATGGACAGATGAGTAAAAAAATACGGATTAAAAACAAATAAATAATAGGCAAGATAAGTGGTAAAATAAATTGGGTAGATGGGGAGGGGTAAAGTGTATGGTATGTATGAGTTTTTCCTTTTTATTTCTTTTTCTGGAGTGATGCAAGTGTTCAAAAAATTATCATGGTGATGAATACACAACTATGTGATGATATTGTGAGGACTGATTTATATGAAATGTATGTATGTGAAGATCTGTCAATAAAAATAATATGTTTTTAAATCCTCAATAAAATACAAGCAAACTGAATCCAACAGCATATTACACACCATGACCAAGTGGGATTTAACCCTGGTATGTCAGGTTGTTCAACATAAGAAAATCAATTAATGTAATGCGCTACATTAACACAATGAAGGGGAAAATGATCATCTCAATTGATGCAGAAAAGATATTTGGCAAAAACATAACACCCTTTCTTGAAAAACGCCTAGAACGCTAGGAATAGACGGAGACTTCCTCAGCATGGTGAAAGGCACAGGTGAGAGCCCACAGCGAGCATCCTACTTAATGGTGACTGACAGCTTCCCCCTAAGAGCAGGAGCAAGGAAGGGATGCCCACCTCACTGTCAATCAACCTTGCCCTGGAAGTTCAGGCCAGAGCAGTTAGGTGAGGAGGAGAAATATAAGGCATCCAAATAGGAAGGGAGATAGTAAAACTGTTTGTTTGCAGAGGATATGATCCTATGTAGAGAAAATCCTTAAAATCAACCACAAAGCTCCAGGAGCTAATAAATAAATTCAGCAGATGGCCAGGTATAAGATCAACACCCCAAAAATCAGTAGTGTTTCTACACACGAGTAATGAAAAATCGGAAGAAGAAATCAAGAAAAAAATTCCATTCACAGCAGCAACTAAATGAGTCAAATACCTAGAAATAAATCTAGCCAAGGCTGTAAAGCACTTGTACACCGAAAACCACAAAACATTGCTAAAAGTAACCAAAGAAGACCAAAATCAATGGAAGACCCTTCTGTTTTCATGGACTAGAAGACTTCGTGTCTTAAGCTGTCAGTATGAGCCAAGCACTTTATACATTCTGTGCAGTCCCAGTCAAAATTCCAGTAAGCTCCTTTGGAGAAATGGAGAAGCCAATAATCTTTTTATAGGAAGAAAGGGTAAGGGGCCCCTAATAGCCAAAGGCATCTTGAAAAAAGAGAATGGGTCAGAGAACTCACACTTCTTGGCCTTAAAACTTACTATGAGCCCTGGTAATCAGAACATCGTGGTACTGGCATGAGGACAAGCATGGGACAATGGAATAGGGAATCTCCATGCAGATACAGGATTATGCAGACTTTGTGTCATGGGGTTAGAACTAAAGTCAGGGTAGTTTTAAACTACCTAAGGTTTAAAGTGTGGGGCCCGTTTCTCATGATGGAAGTGGACAGTGGCGGTTGTAGCCCCACTGTGAGCGTAGCCAGCAGCACTGAGTAAATACCTGACCATGATTAACAGGGGAAGTGTTGGGTTGGATGTATGATAACAGGAAGATTCAGAGAGTCCCTGGAGCCATACCACGCTGACAGCGAACCCTAAGTTAAACCAGGGTCTTTAAGTGTAGCTATAATGTAAACACGTATACATTGCATGTACACATCAGTGTAACGTGTTCCACACAAGGCAGGTTGGAGTGGGGGGGGTGTTGGAAATCCCGTATATGTTTGTCTGGTGGTTACATGTACATGTGTATTGTTCTGTAAACCCACAACTTCTCTGATAAAGAAAAAGAAAGAAAGAAAGGGGACCCTGAGACCACCAGAGTGAGCGCGTGGAGCAGAGCTGCCTGCTGGAGCAGCCCCGGGTGGCCATGGACAGCAGTGGCCACTCCCCCGTCAACAGAGACGACCTCTGTGTGGGTGGGTTAATGTTTGGGGAAGTAAGTGTCCGGGCAAAAAGGGTTACCATGACTTTTAAAAGAGGGGTCATTTCACAATGATAGAGGGGTGAATTTATCAAGAAGACGTAGTCTGAATGTGTATATAACTAATAGCAATTTTGTCAAATTTTGCATCTCTAAGAAGATATAGACAAATCTATAATCAGTTGGATATTTTAACAGCCCTTTTTTGGTAACAAGTAGACAAATCAGTAATGGTGAGCAAGAATCGGGCAAAAGTGTCAACCTACTTGATCTTGTTGACATTTATGGAACACTACATTCAGCTACTGCCAAATAAATGTTATTTTCAAGTCCTCATTGAACCAGATAAACTGTTATGCGTGGACAATAAAAAATCCCCTATGTATTTCTCAAAGGATTACAGTTATACAGAGTAAGTTCTCTGACCACAGTGGAGTTAAAGAAGAAATCTGTAACGGTCTCTGCACAATAACCATACATTTGGAAATTAACTACCACATTTCTAAGTAGCCCTTAGGTTGAAGAAATCACAAGGGATATTAGAAAATACTCCAAAAATAAATGGTAAAACACAGCATTTGAGGGATACAGCTAAAGTAGTGCTTAGAGGAAAATTTATGGCCTTAATGCTTACCTCACGAGAGGGAGGGAGAGTTGGGGATGGAAGGGGGAGAGTGTGGAGGGGTCAAAGCCAGTGGTCTGTTTATCCACCTTAAGAAAAGAGGAGGGGCAAATTAATATAAAGATATGAGCCTAAATCAATGAAAAATACCTATAGAGCCAGAAGTATACTCTTTAAAACAAGTTTAATAAAAATGGGTAAACCTCTAGCTAATATGAACAAGAGAAAAGGCAAAATATTATAGTAAGGCAGATTTCCAATACTGGAAATGATGGGGGACAATACAATACTAATGAGCAACTTTGTGCTAGTAAGTCAGACAACGTGGTTGAAATGGACAAATTCTTTAAAATTACAGTTTAGCAAAACTGCCCTAACCTTAGGTCTAACCCCATGCCACAAAATCTGCATAATCCTGTATCTATGGAAATTGGGTTCATAAATTTAAATCTTCCCGTAGAGTACCCACATGGCTGCACTAGCGCGTTCTCTCACGTGGTTAGGGAAGACAGTACCAGCCTTCATGAGCTCTCCAGAATGTAGAGGGTCAGGTACACTTCTCTAGTTTTATCAGCCAGCACAACTTAGATGCCCAAGGACAAAAAACACTGTCAGACCAGCATCAGCCATGAGTGGACATATAAAAATCATTTTAAGTTATTAGGACATAAATCCAGCACAATATGAAAAGGACAGTACAGCTTGATCCCGTGGACTTTCTTTATTCCAGGGTTGCAAGGCTGTTTGAACATTTGAAAAACAGTTACTGTGATACACTGTATTAAAGAAGAAAGAAGAAAAGGAACGCAGAAGAAATACTTCAAAACTTTCAAAGCCTAGTCATGATGAACACACAGTCAGGAAACTAATTATAAAAAGGATATGAAAAAATTCTACAGCTAAAATTATAGCGAAATATTGAGTGCTTTCCTCCTAAAATTGGAAATAACAAGGACATCTACTCAGCACTTCCCTTCCACAAAATATGGGAGGGCCTAGCCAGTGCAAAAGGTGAAAGAAAAAAACGGTGAATGACTTCATCAGAATTTAAAGTTTCTGTTCATTGAAAGAAACTTAATGGACAGGCCAGCCATAGACTGGGATAAAAAATGTCCCCATACCAATAGCTGACAAAGAACTTGTGCTTAGAGTATAAATGGAGTTTCTACCGATGAAGAAAAGATAACACAATTTATAAAAAGCAGATGAGTGAGTAGAGGCTTCCCAGGGAAGAGGATGGAGTGGCCAGTGAGCCCCCGAGAAGGGCTGGACCTGGCCACCCACCAGGGAGGTGCGAGTAGTGGCCCCGGAGACGCTGTGGTGCCAGCCCCACGGGGTGCGGTGCCGGGGTGGGCATGCCGATCTCAGACACTGCCTGCGGGAGGGAAAGGTGAGAGCTTCTTGGAAATTACTTCGACCATCTCTTAAAGAGTTGAACACACACCAGCTATGCAACTCGGCCGTCCCACCCGGCGCATTAGCAGAAGGACCTGCTCTCACGTTGACGCTTGGCTCTCAGTGGTCCAAAGCTGGGAACTGCCCAGGTGACCATCCGCAGGCGGATGCGTAAACAAACTGTGGTCTGCCGTGCAGGGGTATGCCAACCGGTATGAATAAATATCGTAAGCTTTGTGAAGCAAAAGTAGCCAAACTAAAAAGAATATAGAGCACTATATAAATTATACCTCAATTTAAAAAATTAAAGAATCAATGTATCATTCCCCTAAGAGATTATATCTCAAATGGTGGGATTTCACCTGCCTCGTGGAAGCATTTTTAGATTGAGGAACCCCGTTTTGGTTCATTATATCAATTTATGCTGCTGATTTCATCATCATGTACCAATTGTCCTAGTTTGTGGAGAAATGCTATTTGCAAATTATTTTAATACTAAAAATGGGTGTTTACTGGGCACAGTTCATATTTCAGCACATTTTTTAAGCATGTGTTAACTGTTTGAAGCTCACCTAGCCTCTCTGAGGCAGACACTCCTGTCCCCAGTTTTCAGCTGGGGCCACCGAGCCGCTTTGCTCATGCTCACGGCAGAGCCCAAGTCCCAAGTCTGGTTCAGGCAGTTGGGTCTGTGAAGAGAGTCTCTTTCCTTCCATATCTTAGGTGCGCCATAAGCACAGTCCTTTATACATCAAGGAAGTTGAAGCAAAGCCAAAGTGTGTTTATCCTTGAATATACTGTAAATCCTACAACTTTTTTAGCCTGTAAAGTTGAAAATGCATTGGAGCGCTACCTGAGGAGACGTGGGTGTGTAGCAGCCTGAATTCCTGGTGGGCGGTGGGAGACTGGCTGAGTCTCGTCCATCCTCTTCCCTGCAGTTCCAGGTGGTATGAAGCAGCCCTGGCCCCAAGTGCCACCATTTACTCTCCTTTAAAAGGGGTATAGAGGGGGGCGCGGTGGCTCCGTGGCGGGGTTCTTGCCTGCCCCGCAGGAGACCCGTGTTCGATTTCCGGAGCACTCCCCACCCCCCAAAAAGTCAACACAATGATGCTGCAGTAATGGGTACTCATGGAAAAAGGAAGAAATGAGACCCCCACCACTTACAGCACATGAAATATATATAGAGAGGGAGAGAATATTTCCTTATTGAATTATTAAATGTGGAACTAAAATGTTTTCTAATTTATATGTGATGTTTCTCATTATAGCTGAAGGAATAAAATTAAGAGTCTCAAAAACAGTTTCCAATGGAACTGCTAAACCTGCCACTTCTGATAATTTCGTAAGTATACTGTATATGTAATAGAAGCTCAGCCTTCAATACTTGCCCCACCCTGGGGCCTGCTCCTGGGGTGATTCATGGGGTCAGTAAAGCTTTGTTTTGTAGCAAAAGCGCATGTTAACTTTTAAACATTTCCAGATGATTTTTAAAGCCATTTTAGGTGATTGTTATTTGCTGAGGGAAGGGCTTTATGTCTTACCTATGCAGTTACCAAAATCAGCATGTTGTGGTGTTCTGGTTTTTTTGAACAATGGATGCTGAACTAAGGCAGCTCCGGATCAGAAGCTGGGGGGGGGGCCCTCCCCTCTGCCGGACAGCACCGCAGTCGGAGTCCCACTCCCTACGGCCCAGCTGATTTGCGTCTCCCTGGGGACGCCACACGTAATTAATACTAAACCAGAGAATTCCATGTAACCAGCAGACCCAACCAAAACTTCTACTTATTTTATACTATAAACAGTCTAGATAATCTTTATTTTTCCTTCTCAAAGTGAGGTAACTTTTTCTATTGAAAAAACTTGTTTCCCCAGCCGACTTCCCTCCCTCCTGTGACTCCTACAGAGATGAGCTTAAATGCAAATGTTACCAATGAGTAGGGTTTTCCAAAGTTAGTTATTTGCACCATCATCTTGAGATAATATTTTTCTTGAGAAAATGTAAATTCATGATGTAAAAACTTGAAAAAAGTCATAATGAGTACTGGGAAACAGGAAACCCAGGCAAATTGATATTCTTGCTATTTTCTATGTAATAATCAACTCACATATTTACTGTGGTTTCTCAGGGGAGAAAAATAACCTCTATGCATCTAACTAAAACCAAGAAGAGCAAAAATAGGAAATCTAAATTTCGTTCTTTTGCCTGTTTAAGAAAATGCTGTATGACATAAGTGAATTTAAAAACTTGAATTTTACTTACATTCTATTAAATATTCTGCTTTCAGGTGTTACTAAGCAAATGCTAATATATAAATACTTATTTCTGCAGGATGAAGATTTGAAGTGGGTAGAAGAAAATATTCCCTCTTCATTCACAGATGTGTAAATATCCTGTTAAAGTTTGAGTGTAAATTTCAGGCTGTGGGTAAAAGGGAAATTCTCATACTGGGCCCTGTGCTTTCCCAGCCTTACCCTGCAGGCTTCCCCGCCCGCGGGCTTCCCCAGGAACCGCCCGCCACCTCCCGTGGCTCCGCAGGAAAACCAAGGCCACCTGTCTCTCTCCCTTTTCCTGTTTTAGCACCAGGGGTCCTTGGTCAGCCCCAGCTGTCCATGATCTGAGGAGACGAGGGTCCATTTCACTCGGCTTTGATTTTCCCTTAGGTGAAAGTGCCAGCATATTTAAGGCATCCTTAAAATCAAGGCAACACGTAACCACAATACTAGTCATAGTACGGAAACTTCTGGAGGAGGAACGCGAGCATGGGAAGGTTGAGTGCTCAGCAAGCCCCCCTGGGGACTTCAGGTTCCTTTTTATCGGTGTTCTGTTCGACATATGAATTCCAGGCAGGAGTTTCCACCACAGAAAGCAGTCGGGACAGCCACGTGTGACGACGTCTTCACATCCTGCTCCTTCTCTGTCCCGTTCTGATTCCTGTTTGCAGTCTCTGTCGAGTATCATGGCATTTCCTGTAGAGCGCGTGTGCTGGTAACAAGTGGCTCAGGTTTTACTTGTCTGAAAAGGCCTTTACTTCGCCTTCTCTGTCGAGAGAGATTTTGGCTGGTGTGGACTTACTGGTGGATAGTTTGTTTTTCTTTCAACACCTCCAAGATCATCACTTCATTGTCTTCTGACTTACCTAATTTTTGGAAGAAATCTGCTTTACTTGCCACCTTTGTTCCTCCGTATGTTATATGGGTTTTTTATTTTGTCTTCAGGCTGCCTTCAAGGTTTTTTCGTTCTTATTGTTTTTATCATGATGATGATTTTGGGTGGGGGGAGGCGGAGCGTGGCACCCATCCTCTTCGGACTTTTTGTGGGCTGCTTGGGTTTATGGTTTGACATCTTTCATTTTTTTTGGAAAATTCTTGGCCATTGTGACTTTAGATATTTCTTTTCCCTGGTTCTCTCTTCTGGTTTACCAGCTTAGACACATGCTAGGCTCTGGTCCTGTCACACCGCCCTTGGGTGCTCTGTTCTCACCCACATGCCCCTTGCACACGCGCGTGCATGCACATATGCATTTTTTTCCTGTTGTTTCAGTTTGAGTAATTTCTGCTGACCGACCTTCAAGCTCACTTTTTCTCAGCTGCATCAGGTCTGCTGGTAGCCCCTCAGAGGCATTCTTCAGCTGTCTTCTTTAAGAATTTTCTACCACCTTTTTTTATTTGTAGCTTTTCATTTGGGTCTTCTGGGTTTCCTTCTCTGCCGAAATTCATCATCTGTTCATGGATATTATCCCTTTTTTTATGAGAGCCTTTGACCTATTAATCATGGTTATTTTAAATTCTCTCTCATAGATCTAATGTTAGATTATGTGTATGTCTGGTTCTGTTGATTGCTTTCTCTCTTGACAGCGTCCACTTTCTTGTTTTATTGGATAAGCTGTGGGTTTGTCCAAGAATCATGCAGAAAGTGGAGAGTACTCATATATACCCACCACACACGCATACCCGGTTTTCCCTATTTTTAACATTTTGCGTTATGATGGTACTTTTGTTAAATTAATGAAATGTTGTAATTAGAATATTCACATATTTCATAGTCTATATTAGGGTTTATATTAAGTTTGTGTTTTACAATTTTAAGTTTTTATAAAATTTTATTCTGGTAACATATATACAACATAAAATTTCCCATTTAACCAGTTTCAGATACATAATCCAATGGTATTTAAATTCACAATCTTCTACCCTCACCAGCATCCATTACCAAAACTTCTCCATCGCCCCAGCATAACTTCTGAACAAAGTAAGCATTCCCTGTACCCACCTGGCCCCACATAACTTGTTTTCCAGTTTTCAACTCTATAAATTTGCTTATTCTAATTATGTGATATCCTTGAGATCGTACAGTATTTTTTCTTTTTCTTGTCTGGCTTCTTTCACTCAACAGTATGTCTTCAGTGTTCATTCATGTTATCATAAATATCAGAACTGCATTCCTTTTTATGGCTAAATAATATTCTATTGTATGTATAGACGACTTGTTTATCCAAGAGTAGGGGACTCTCGGGTTGTTCCATCTTTGTGCGACTGTGAATAATGATGCTATGAACATCACTTTGCATAGACATGTTCAAGACCCTACTTTCAATTCTTTGGGGGATTTCCAGGTTAAATAATAATTCTACACCCTTTCTGATGACCCGCCAAACTGTTTTCCACCATTTTACATTCCCGCCATCCATGCATGAATGTTCTTATTTCACCACATCTTCTCATACACTTATTTTCTGTTGTTGTTTTTTTAATAGTAGCCATTTTGTGGGCAAGAAATGGTATCTCATTGTGGTTTTGATTTGCATTTCCTTAATGACTTATGATGTTGAACATATTTCCATGGGCATATTGTCTATTTGTGTATCTTCTTTGGCAAAATGACTATTGAAGTCATTTGCCCATTTTAAATTAGATTGTTTGTCTTTTTATTGTTGTAGGGTTTCTTTATTCCGAATATTAAACTCTTATCCGATATGAGGTTTCCATGTTTTCTCTCATTCTATAGGTCATCATTTTACTTTGATGATGAAGTCCTTTGATACCCAGAAGTTTTAAATTTTGTTGATGTCCCATTTATCTGTTTTCTCTTTTGTTGCTAGTGCTTTTGGTGTAAAATCTAACACCTTGTTGCTGTGCACAAGGGTCTGAAGGTGCTTCCCCGTGTTTTCTTCTAGGAGTTTTATGCCCTAGTTCTTATATTTAGGTTTTTTATCCATTTTTTATTTTTGATCCATTTATGGGGTGATTACTATAAGCCAGGTTCCATGCTAAGCACTTTCCACACGTTATTTCATTTACTCTCCCCACCAGTCCTGCCGAGGCAGCTATGCATCTGTAGTTCATTACCATGGAAACCTCCAGGATGCTTCTCTCCAAGTAAATGAAGCTCCAGGGAGGATAACGTCACTTCAGCTTGTGCCAGGGTCTCTAGAAGGGACAGAGGCACATGGTATCAGCCTTAGCCATTCCTACTCATTTGCTGTTCAGACCCAAGGAGAGGCATCTACTCTTCGATCACACTGCTACCTCTTCCCATTAACTGCCCCCTCCCATTCTTTTTTTTTCTCCTTGTTCCACATGTAAGAACATTTAGTCACTATTATTATACACTCTAGGCATTCCTAGATTATACCATCTCAGTCTTTATCCACTCTCTTTCCTCCTGGTTTCATATGTGCCCCCCAGCCCTCCTCCCTCTGTCATTCTCACATTCAACTTCATTCAGTGGACCTACATTATGTGCTACAGTTAGGTAGTATTGTGCTATCCATTTCTGAATTTTTGCAGTCAATCCTGTTGCACAGTGTGTATCCCTTCAGCTCCAATTACCCAATTTCTACCCTCTTTCTATCTCCTGATAACCTGTGTTCTTAACTGAAATTCTCCAAGTTTACTCATAAATATTAGTTCATATCAGTGAGACCATACAGTATTTGTCCTTTTGTTTCTGGCTAATTTCACTCAGCATAATTGCCTCAAGGTCCGTCCATGTTGTTACGTGTTTCATGACTTTATTCTGTCTTACAGCTGTGTAATATTCCATCGTATGTATATACCACAGCTTATTTAGCCACTCGTCCATTGATGGACATTTGGGCTGTTTCCATGTCTTGGCAATTGTAAATAATGCTGTGTAAACATAGGTGTGCAAATGTCCATTTGTGTCCCTGCTCTCATGTCCTCGGAATAGATACCTAGCAATGGTATTGCTGGATCACATGGCAATTCTATACTTAGCTTCCTGAGAAACGGCCACATTGTCTTCCACAGTGGTTGTATCATTTGACATTCCCACCAACAGTGGATAAGTGTGCCTCTTTCTCCACATCCTCTCCAGCACTTGTCGTTTTCTGTTTTATTGAATGTGAGATGATTTCTCATTGTATTTTTGATTTGCATTTCCCTAATAGCCAGGGAAGTTGAGCATCTTTTCATGTGCCTTTTAGCCATTTGTATTTCCTCTTCTGAAAAGTGTCTGTTCAAGTCTTTTGCCCATTTTGTAATTGGGCTGTTTTGTCTTTTTGTTTTTGAGTTGAAGACTCTCTTTATATGTTCTGAATACTAAACCCTTATCTGATATGTGATTTCCAAATATTGTCTCCCATTGCATAGGCTGCCTTTTTACTTTCTTGACAGAGTTCTTTGATGCACGAAAGTGTTTAATTTTGAGGAGTTCCCATTTCTTTCTTTCTTTCTTCAGTGCTCATGCTTTGGGTGTAAGATCCAGGAAATCACCTCCTATTACAAGTTTTATAAGCTATTTCCCTACATTTTCTTCTAAAAGTTTTATGGTTTTAGCACTAATGTTTAAGTCTTTGATCCATTTTGAGTTAATTTTTGTATAGGGTGTGAGATATGGATCCTCTTTCATTCTTTTGCATATGGATATCCAGTTCTCCAGGCACATTTATTGAAGAGACTGTTCAGTTCCAGGTGGGTTGGCTTGACTGCCTTATCAAAGATCAATTGCCCATAGATGAGAGGGTCTATATCTGAACACTCTATTCGATTCCATTGGTCAGTATATCTATCTTTATGCCAATACCATGCTGTTTTAACCACTGTAGCTTCATTATATGCTTTAAAGTCAGGTAGTATGAGACCTCCAACTTCATTTTTCTTTCTCAAGATATTTTTAGCTATTCGGGGCACCCTTCCCTTCCAACTAAATTTGGTTATTGGTTTTTCTATTTCTGCAAAGTAAGTTTTTGGGATTTTAATTGTTACTGCATTGAATCTATAAGTGAGTTTAGGCAGAACTGACATCTTAACTATATTTAGTCTTCTAGTCCATGAACACGGTATGCCCTTCCATTTATTTAGGTCTTCTGTGATTTCTTTTAACAATTTCTTGTAGTTCTCTTTGTATAGGTCTTTTATCCTAAATATTTCCTTCTTTTGGTTGCTATTGTTAGTGGATTTTTTTCTTGATTTCCTCCTCAGATTGTTCATTACTAGTATATAGAAACACTACTGATTTTGGGGTGTTAATCTTGTATCCTGCCACTTTGCAGTGCTTATTTATTAGCTCTTGTAGTTTTGCTGTGGGTCTTTCAGGATTTTCAACATATAGTATCAGGTCATCTGCAAAAAATGAGAGCTTTACTTCCTTTCCAATTTTGATGCCTTTTATTTCTTTTTCTTGTCTGATTGCTCTGGCTAGAATTTCCAGCACAGTGTTGCATAGCAGTGTTGGTAGTGGACATCCTTGTCTTGTTCCTGATCTTCAGGGGAAAGCTTTCAGTCTTTCCCCATTGAGGATGATGTTAGCTGTGGGTTTTTCGTATATTCCCTTTATCATTTTGAGAAAGTTCCCTTCTATTCTTATTCTTTGAAATGTTTTCATCAAGAAAGGATGTTGAATTTTGTCAAGTGCCTTTTCTGCATCAATCAAGTTGATCATGTGGGGTTTTTTTTGTTTTGATTTGTTGATATGTGTATTTCATTAATTGATTTTCTTATGTTGAACCATCCTTGCATACCTGGTATAAACCCCACTTGGTCATGGTGTATAATTCTTTTAATGTGCTGGATTCAGTTTGCAAATATTTTCTTGAGGAATTTTACATCTGTATTCATTAGAGAGATTGGTCTGTAATTTTCTTTTCTCATAGTATCTTTGTCTGGCTTTATTATAAGTGTGATGCTGGCTTCACTGAATGAGTTAGGTAGCCTTCCCTACTCTTCATTCTTTTGCTTATGTATATCCAGTTTTCCCAGCACCATTTGTTGAAGACATTGTTCTTTCTCCATTGAGAAGACTTGGAAACCTTGCAGAAATCACTTGGCCATAGATGTGAAGGTTAATTTCTAAGCTCACTGTTATGGTCCATTGTTGTAAATGTCTTTGTGCCAGTACCATGCTATGTTGGCTACTGTGAGTCCTCCAGCTTTGTTCTTCTTCAGCTTGGTTTTGGCTATTTGGGGCTGTTCTGGTTTGCTGAAGCTGCCAGAATGCAGTATATCAGAAATGAAACATCCTTAAAAAGGAAATTTATTAAGTTACAAGTTTACAGTTCTTAGTTCCATGTCTCCATGGAAACCATCTAATCAAAAGTTAGCACCCACAATTGGGTGGGTCACATCTCCAAGGAAACAGTCAAAAAGCTCCCACCCAGCAATATTGAATGTGGGTTAACGAATTTGGCTTTTCTGGGGTACATGACAAATTCAGATCAGCACAGGAGCCCCTTGCCCTTCCAAATAAATTTGGTGATTGGCTTTTCCATTTCTGCGAAGGAAGTTTTTGGAATTTTGATTGGGAGTGCATGGAATCTGCAAGTTGCTTTGGGTAGTATTGACATCTTAATGATGTTGATTCTTCCAGTGCTTGAACATGGAATGTCCTTCCACTGATTTAAGTTGTCTTTGATTCTTTTAGCATTGTTCTACAGTTTTTCTTTGTATAAGTCCTTTACATCTTAGTTAAATTTATTCCTAGATATTTGATTCTTTTGGTTGCTAATGTGAATGGAATTTTTTTTGTTGATTTCCTCTTTGACTTGTTCATTATTAGAGTACAGAAACACTACTTTTTTTTTTTTGCATGTTGCTCTTATAACCCATTTTGCTGGATTCATTTGTCAGCTCTGGTAGCTTTGTTCTGGCTTTTTCAGGATTTTCTATAGAAAGGCTCATATCACTGCAAATAATGACAGTTTTACTTTTCCAGCTTGGATGCCTTTTATTTCTCTTTCTCACCTAATTGCTCTGGCCTAACCTTGCAGAACAGCGTTGACCACCAGCGGTGACTGTGGGCTTCCTTGCCTTCCTCCTGACCATGGAGGGGAAGCTCCAGTCTCTCACCATTAAATGTGACTTTAGGGGCAGGGTTTTCATAGATACCCTTTATTATGTTAAGAAGTTTCCTTCTACTCCTAGTTTTCTGAGTGTTTGTATCAAAAATGGGTGCTGGATTTGTCAAATGTCTTTTCTATGTCAATTGAGATGATCATTTGTTGATATGGTGTATTGCATTAATTGGTTTTTCCTCCTTCAATTTATTAATGTGGTGCATTATATTAATTGATTTTCTTATTTTGAACCGTCCTTGTAGACCTTGGATAAATACCACTTGATAATGATGTATAATTCTTTTAATGTGCCTTTAGATTCAGTTTGCTAGTATTTTGTGGAGGATTTTTGCATTTCTATTCATAAGGGATATTGGTGTTTAATTTCCTCTTCTTGTGGTATTCTTATTTGGCTTTGGCGTTAGGGTGATTTTGGTCTCATAGAACAAGTTCGAGAGCATTTCCTCCTTTTCAATTTTTGGAAGAGTTTGAGCAGTAGTTTCAGTTCTTCTCAGAACATTTGGTAAAGTTCCCCAGTGCAGCCATCTGGTCCTGGGCTTTGCTTGTTGGGAGGATTTTGGTGACTGATTCAGTCTCTTTAGTTGTTATTGGTCTGCCGAGATCTCCTGTTCTCTTGAGTCAGTGTAGGTAGTTTGTGTGTTTCTAGGAATTTGTCCATTTCATCCAGGTTGTCTGATGTGTGGGGATGCAGTTGTTCATAGTGTCCTCATACAATCGTCTTTATTTCTGTGGGGTCATTTGTAATGTCCCCCTTTTCATTTCTGATTTTAGTTATTTGTATCCTCTCTTTTTTCTCTTCTTTGCTTCTGTGTTTCATTTATTTACATTCTAATCTTTGTTATTTCCTTCCTTCTGCTCACTTTGTGTTTAATTTGCTGTTCTTTTTCAGGATCCTCTCGGTGTGAGGTTAGATGTCTGAATAGGGTCTTTCTTCTTTTTAATGTAAGTAGTTAGCTTCAGCTCTGCCTTTGCCATATCCCATAAGGTCTGGTATGTTGTGTTTTCATTTTCATTCTCCTCAGGATATCTCCTAATATCCCTTATGGCTTCTTCTTTGACCCTTTGGATGTTTAAGAGTTTGTTGTTTAATTTCCATATATATGGGGATTTTTTTTCCAGTTTTCCTTCTGTTAATGATTTCTAGCTTCATTGCACTGTTTTTGGAGAAGATATTTGGTTATGATTTCAGTGTTTGCAAATTTATTGTGACTTGTTCTGTGTCGTAATATGTGGTATGTCTTGGAAAACGTTCCATATGGAGTCCCGTGGGGTGTCCTATATTTGCCTGCTGGGTCTGGTTGGTATACAGTGTTCACAATCGCTATTTCCTTATTGATCGTCCATCGAGATGCTCCATCCATTACTGAAGTGGAGTGTTGGAGCCTCCAACTGTTACTGTAGAGCTGTTTCTCCTCTCCGTTTGCATATATGTTTATAATTGTATCTTCTTGTTGAATTGCCTGTTCTGTGCACATGTGGTCTACACTGTCTGATAGCAGTATGGCTACTCTTTTGGTTACTATTGTACGGAATATTTTCCATCCTTTACTTTCATCCTGTTTGGGTCTTTGGATCTAAAGTGAGTGTCTTTTAGGCATACAGGGTTGGATTATGTTTTGTTTGGTTTTTCGTCTGTTTGCCCGTCTCTGTCTTCCAATTGTAACGTCTTCCAGTTGTCCTGATGTCCCCCTGAGAACAGTGACTCTTCTAAGGCTGCTACTTTTGGTCATTTTAAGCCCTTTCCCTGGGACAGGTACTGTGAACCATGAAGTTGCCAACTCATATTTGGTGTTTTGGCACTTTGCGCTGCCCTTTGGGGGAAGAGGTGTGACATTGTCTCCCTTAGCTCGTGTCCTCCTGTGCCTGGTCATGGCCCACAATTTCTCAAGCTTTGCTTTCCCGCTCTTGGGACTCGTGAGCTTGTAATGGCAGCAGGAAAGCTGCTGGGATTAGGCATTTATTTCTCTACTTACAGGTAATTTCGACTTCTCTCTTATTCTCTGGTGATGCTGAAGTCGGGCTGTGTGTGTGGTTTTGTTTGCATTCGTTAGTGAACTCTTGATTTTTGTAACGAGGACACACGAAGAGCTTCAGATGAGGCAGCCATGTTACCTCCTAGGTTTGGAAACTCCTACGAAGTACTTTAGAAGGAAGTTGTTACGCAGACTGCCCTCCATTGTGCCCCCACTTCTTGGTGGGAAGCTGTGAGGTTCCTTCCTCTCAGAGGGTCACCACTCCCTACTCTCTTTCTGTAAATAAAAATGCTTTTGATCATAAAAGTTCCCTTGGAATATAAGGGATTAGAATGTCTTATCTGACATTCTTATTATACATTTATGTGAAATGAGTAGAATTGTATAATCCAAGACAGTTTGAAAATTGGAGTTTTGGGGAACCTGTCCTTGTTCACTTCTGAAAATGTTAACATGAGAAATCTAGTGCTACCCACATTTAACATACTGTTTACTTTGCAAGTTTAGTAGGTAGACTTCGTATACAGAGAACCTTTTTATAAATGTTTAGAAATGCAGCAAAAATTTTGCAAGTCCTCAGAAAACGTGGGCATTTCATGATTACCCATCTGATGTGATATGAGGAGATATAATTTAAGTTCCCTACGACTCTCCTCATCCGTGGTAAGCCCTAAAAGTGGGCTTGGTGTGGCTCGCTCTGTTCGCATGGATGGCGCCTTGATAAGGTTGAGGAAGCCCTTTGGTTGCAGAGCTCATGTCTGAGCAGGCTCCACGTGCCCCACAGACCATCTCTGGGTCCCTGTTTTCCTCGATGGCTCGTCCCAGACAGGCTGCCGGGCGCTCCCTCGTGGCTCCCCTGGCTCTCTCCGGAGCATGGGGACCTGGCACCTCAGGCCCCCCAGAGCTGTGCCCCTGAGGCTGGGTCAAGCTCTCCCACCGTTGCATGCACCCTCCTCTCACCCACTCCCTTCCCTGCATGCAGGTTTGGCGGCCTCCCCAGCGCCTTCTGGGAGTCGGAGCTGTGTGTGAGCAGCCCTTCCCCTCTCAGGTCTCCACAGCGCACACCATGTGGGTGGTCCCCGGATTCGATGGCACCACGTGGGTGGTCCCCGGATTCGAAGGCACCACGTGGGTGGTTCCTGGATTCGAAGGCACCACGTGGGTGGTCCCCGGATTCGAAGGTACCACGTGGGTGGTCCCCAGAATCTATGGCACCACGTGGGTGGTCCCCAGGTTCGAAGGCAGGTGGATTCAGCTGCTTGTCTGACTGTTGAGGGTAAAACTCTCAGGGACTCATGTGCTTGTGCAGTTGGGGCCGGGTTGCATTGGGGTCACACTGGGGTTGCTCCCTGCAGTCTATCCACTGACTACCACCAGCCTGTCGGGCTCTGGGGCTGCCCCCTGGCTGCTTTTTTCCCATTTTGAAGTTATGATTTTTACTATTTCAATTCATATTTAATTGAATATTTTTTAGAGTGACACATTCTAGAAAGTGCACAGCTCCTAAGAGCAGAGCTCACAGATTTTCAAAATGGCTGCAGTCGTGTGCCTAACACCCAGACCACAATGTGTTGCCAGTGCCCTGAAAATCCAATTCCTGTCCCAAATCATGACAAACCCCCCCAATATAAGGAACTGTGTCCTGACTTGTATAACGATACACTAGTTGTGCCAGTTTAAAAATTTTATCCCTCAGTAGCTAATGCCTTTCTTTGCTGGCTTCCAGCATATTACTATACCACAGTTTGCCCATTGGTAATTTTCAGTTTGCGGGTATTAAAAACTGCTGTGTGTAAATTCTGTCCCCGCCTGTGGGGCGCGTCGGTCTGCACCTCTCTGTCTTGCAGTGTCCGGGAGTGTGAATAGGAGCTCCAGGGCCTGCCTGTACCCAGCTTTAGCAGAGCACTGGCCCCACTTTAGTAACATTGTAAACTGTTTTTCTTTTATTCATTTATTTTAGAGCTCTTCCAGTGTTGGTGGACTCAGATGAGGTAAACTATATTTTTGTTTATTTCTTTGGAGCCTTTCTTTCACAGGCAGAAGTGTATTTCAGAAAGAAATGATGAGCTGACTCATTCAGAAACCAGACAGGCTCACTGGTTTTCTAAGATTCTATAAATGTTGGTGGGAGTTTCACCGAGTTAATCTCTGCTACTTGTAGACATTGGTTTTTCTGAGTTAATCTCTGCTACTTGTAGACATTGTGAATACAATGTCCATTCCCTTTCCATTTACTAAACGGGAGGTTTGAATGGAGGATACGGATTGAGGCAAGTTTTTTTGAAAAAGAAAAAGAAAAGTGGTTATGGGGCCTCTGGATGTTGCAGGCCCAGCTGGGCAGGGAGCACAGATCTGTGAGGGGCCGGGGGTGGCTGGGGACAGGCGTGCCCAGGGCATGCAGTAGGTGGACCCTGAGCAGCTGTGGCCGGGAGCCTCTGGTGCACAGCCAGGGCATGCACAGCCCTGCCCACCTGAGCTCTGCCCTGCTCACCTGAGCCCTGCCCTGCACACCTGAGCCGCGGCCTCCACACCTGAGCGTCCGCCCTGCATGCTTGAGCCCCACCCTGCACACCTGAGCATCTCCCCTGCACACCTGAGCCCCACCCTGCTCACTTGAACCCCGCCCTGCACACCTGAGCTGTGCCCTGCCCACCTGAGGCTTCTGGACTCGGGGCGGAGAGCCAGCTGCGTGTGCTAGACGGTGGGTCGGTGTAGCCAGTGTTCCGTGGGGATCCTGGACAGTCCCCTCTTCCCCACAAAACTGCCACCGTTGAAAGGTTAGAGGGTCTTGTTAGGGAGCTGGAAGCAACATCCACATTTCAGTGCACACCTTCTTTTTCAGGAAATCATGACCAGATCCGAAATGGCAGAAAAAATGTTCTCTTCAGAAAAGGTCATGTGACTGGACGCGCGGCGTGAACGGTCCGCGGGGAGGGCCGCGGTCCCGGTCCCTCGACGTGCGCAGCGCGGTGGCGGCGCCGCAGCCTCTCCTGGTCGCCTGGGCTCGGGCGGGTCTGGGGAGCGCGGGGGCGAAGGCGCGGCACCCCCAGCGCCTCAGCGCTTGCTTGGGTTCTCCCTCTTTTCTCTGGAAACGGACAATTCCAGGGTTGACAGAAAGGCTGAAACGAGCCCTCGGCCCTGCCCTCCTGGCTTCGGAGAATGCGCTGCTCGAGGGCGGCGTGCGGGGCGTCCCCGCCGGGCAGTGGGGGGCTGCGGGGGCACGGCCGGCCCCCTGCGCGCCGCGTCCCGCCACCGGCCACCCCCGGGGGGCACGAGCCGCTGCTGGACCCGCGCGGCCCCCAGGACGCTCCGGCCCCAGCAGGGCAGGATCGCGAACTAGAACCTCAGCATTCACAGTTTGGTGTATTCTGTTTCCTAATAAAAAGCGTATATTTAACTGCACGGATCACTGTTAATCTCGTCATTAATTTCTAAACCTTCAACCATGTTTTATACCTTAGTTTATATTTTAAATTTATTTGAAATTCTTGTTTTAATAACTTTAAATGCAGAATGTTTTAAACTGAAAAGAAAAGCGAATGTAGTGCGATGTGCACGCGCAGGCTGCCGCTGCCACGAGCGAGCACGGCCTCGGGCCCTGAGAGCCGGCGTGGAGCCCGCGTGGGGCCCTGGGAGCCGGCGTGGGGCCCTGAGAGCCGGCGTGGGGCCCGCGTGGCCAGGCCTGGAGGGGCTCCGACGGCGGGCGCAGGAGCAGCGGCGAAAGATTTACGTCGCCTCTACACCGACGCCTTAAACAGAACCTTGAATTTTCCACTGCAAAGCCACAAGACATCTTTTCTTTCAGAAACCTGAATTTTTATTGTCCGCGCATTCAGAGGGTTTAGTGAAGACTCGCCTCTGTAAATGTGTCTTGAGAATTATTTTCAAATAGATTTTCAGCAGTGACCCCTGGAAAGGCACAGCGTTAGCGGACGGCAGTGAGAGGCGCTCCGAGGTGCCGCGGCGAGGGCCGGGGGTCCCGGACACGAGGGGCCGCTGTCGCGGGCGCATCGGCTCTCCTGCCCAGGGGAGGCCCCGCCCGCGAGGGGTCTGGTGTGCCGCGGGCTGGGCGCCCGTCCCGGAGCAGGTGGCCGCCGCCCCTTCTCGCACGTGGACTCCAGCCCCCGCGCTCGCGTGGTCTCGGCTGAGTTTGCAGCAGCAATGGGAGCTGCACGTTCGTGGGTGGGCGCCGAGGGCAGGGCTGTGGCCAGTGGCCCAGCTCTGAGGTGACCTGAGCAGCGTGGAGACACCTCTGCCGCCAGGGAGAGGGGTGCTGTCTTCCCTCCTTCAGGAAAAGCAGGGTCCCGGGTGGCCGTCTGACGCGCCTTCTAGTTTCTGAGGTCGAGCTGACCTGGCGCCCCTGAGGATGGTTGTGGGGTCGCCTGCAGGGCCCCCAGCCCCCCGGATGATGCGGCCGGCTGGGGACGGGCTGTCCCGGGGCCCCGCCAGCGCCTGGGCGCGAGGACGGACGCCTGGGTGCCGCCAGGCCGCTGTCCTGGGAATGGAGGCGCCTGCGGACGCGGGTCCCAGGGGCCGGGCGCCCACGCTGGTTGCGCCCCATGTGGGAAATTTGCTTAACGTTTTCGTGATTTGAATTAAACTAGTACTTAATATCTGAGTTGCAGGATTTAGTTTATTTCTAAATTAAGGGAAAGTAGGGGAATATGTGAATTTTTTAAGCCTGAGAGATGCTAGGATGTTCCCATAGTTTTTCTGTAAATAAAAAGAAATATTTCTTTAACTCTTTGCTCTGTAGAGAACCCCAGCTTTCCCCACAGTACCTTGTGTGGCATTTGCACTACCATGATGTCAAAGCTGAAAGCAGGGTGGGCCACAGCGGCTCAGCAGGCAAGAATGCTCGCCTGCCATGCCGGAGGACCCGGGTTCGATTCCCGGTGCCTGCCCATGTTAAAAAAAAAAAAAAAAAAAACTGACAGCAATAAAAATGTACATATCAGGTTGACTTTTATATCCTTTTCCTAAGGGATTGGGTTTGTTGCCCCCGCTGCACGCGACTGGTGGAGAGCTGGAAGTCGGCTGGGCTACTCACTGTGGGGCCCCGTGCAATAAACTCCACCCTGTGCCTGGGGCAGGGCTGGGACGCTGGTTCCTTCAGCACACTGAGTGTGCATAAATGATAAAACAGATTTTCAAGGAAGTTTACATCACTGCATTAAACTCCTCAAGTGCTAGAGAAACGTTATTTTATTTGGGGGAAAAGGAATTTAAGAAGTTGTATTTTTCTATTTAAAAAGGTTCAGTTATTGTAGAATTTGGGAGAATTTTCCTTAAATGTAGGGCATAACTATTTAAAGGACTTTGTTTGAAAAAATTGATGTATGTTGTATCTTAACATTTGTCCCAACTTCATGAAATGCTTTCTGAGATTTTGTATGAACAATTCTTGACAATATATTAGTGACTATGTAAATGTACAGAAAAGGCAGGACTCCAGCAGAGCAGGGCGACATAAAATTCTTAAAAGAGGAGATGCAACTAACTATCAAACATGGAAAAGTATTTGACTTAGTAATGATCAAAAGAATGCAAAATGGAACATGGAAACTTTTCTAAATAAATTTATGTTTTTGCATACCCAGAAAAATTCCTTTGAAATACCCTTAAATTACCGATAGTAGTGATGGTAATATAATTGACAGTTTTGTGGAAAGATGAGCAACACATTTGTAACCTTTAAATAATGTCAATTCTAGTGATTTTTAAAAAATGACCCTAAATAAAGAATAAAGCCTCTGCACGGAAATGTGGAACTACCGCGAGATGTAAGCGGACACGGATTAGGCCCGGCGTCCACAGTAGCGTGGCCCCGTGAACAGGCCCCAAGCGCTGAGGAATTAGGGGTGCGAGGCGGGGGCAGCAGGCAGGGGTCCCGGAGGCTCCGTGCGCTCAGCCACCCCCACGGGGCCCAGGGGCTGGGGGCGGGGCCTCGTGGGCGGTGGGCGGGGCCTCGTGCGCCCACAAGGCCGGCAACTGCCGCCGACTGGTCCGGCCAGCCGAGGGGACAGACAAGCCGCTCCGACGATCCCGGCGCGGAGGGCGGTGGCGATTGAAGCCCCGCCTTGCGCCTTCCCCGGCTTTCCCGGCCAGTGCCCGAGCCCCGCCCAGCCCCGCCTCAGCTCCGCCTAGGCCCCTGGTTGGGCGGAGGTCAGGTTGGGGCCGGAGGTCAGCTCGGGGCCGGAGGTCGGGCTGTAGGCGGAGGTCAGGTTGGGGCCGGAGGTCGGGCTGGAGGCGGAGGTCAGTTTGGGGCCAGAGGTCGGGCTGGAGACGAAGGTCAGTTTGGGGGCAGAGGTCGGGCCAGAGGTTGGGCAGCGGCGTGTCCCCGACGTGCCTGGGCCGGGCCTCGTGGCGCCGCGCTGCCCCGGCCGCAGCACCCCCACCGGCCGCAGCACCCCCACCCCCCGGTCGCCTTCTGACGGTCCGTCCTCCAGGGGCGCCGCCCGGCTTGTGCCCCTCCCGGGCCCGGCGACTCCGGCCTTCGCCGCAGATCCTTTCCCCGCGCCCGCCGCCCGGGAGAGCCCCCGTCCCGTTCGCAGCACTCCTGAAAATAAAAGATTCTATTCCACGAAATTCGTCTTCTTTAAAAACATGTGGGAGGGGTTCAAGCCTCTACTCCCGGAGAAAGATTTCAGGCGTCTCTGTGAAGAAGAGAAGAACCAAGCTGGCCTGGCGCGGGGAAAGCGCCTTCTGGGCAACGAAGGGATGACGGCCGCCTCGGGACTGGCAGCGGCGCGGAGAGCGCTCGGGCTGGACGCCCTGCCCTGGGACAGGACGAAGGCACCGCCGGGGACCCAGCGGCGCGGGGGCGCCCGTGTCCGGTCAGCGCCGCGCGGACCCGCTGTGCCACGCGGGGTGACGCCCCGGCTGGGGGGCCGCGGCCGGCGAGTCCAGGAGGAAACGGCACCCAGGGCGAGAGCTGAGCCCCGCGCCTCGGGTCCCGCCGTCGGCTGCCCCGTCGCTGCTCGGCGGGCCTGACCCCGCGCAGCCGGCCCGGGGCGAAGACGCCGCCGAGATTCCTCTGAGTCCCTTAAGACGTAAGACGCGGGGTTTGGGGCCTGAGCGCCGCCGAGAAAGCCGCCGGCGACGTCAGCAGAGACGGAGGCCCGGGACCTCTGCAGGTTTCCCCCTAAAGCAGCAGTGAGAAAACCTGGCGAATTTCAGAATCAACTTTTTCAGAACTCTGGAATCCAGACATCCATCACGGCCTGGCGGCTGCCTGAAGGGCACATACTCAAGAAAAGCAGCCGGGCCTGGGGAGGCCCGCTGAGCGCGGGCGTATTGAGAGCCCAGGCGCCCAGCTTGGCGGCGGCCTTGGGGCGCAGCAGCCCGGGCAGTGCCAGGCGGCGGAGCGTTGCTGGAGCCCCACGGCTGAATACCTGCCGTCCGTTTGCGCTGCGGGTCCCTGGAGACCCCCCGGGAGGCCCGAGCCGCCCGAGACTTCCTCTCCCCACCTCCCCACCCCACCCCGTAACGTGTAATTTATTCTTTTCTGTTTCTATGAAATCTCCTTCTACTAGGTGTGGCGTATAGCCTAGACCATGCAACATCTGTCTTTTTGTGTCTGTCCTCCTTCGCTCAGCAGATGTGTTCACTGTTCTCCGTGTGGTCACGAGTATCAGCGCTGCGCTCCCTTCCAGGGCTGAGCGCGGCCGGCGCAGGCCGGGTGGTGGTTGCCCTCTCCTCTGCGGATGCACACCTCCTCCTTTCCGCTGTTGTGACTAACGCTGCTGTAAACATTGGTGTGTATGTATCTGTCCAGTCCCTGCTTTCAGTTCTTTTGGGTAAATACCAGCAAGTGGGATTGCCGGGTCATGTAGTAATTGTTTTCATCTTCTCCGAGGAGCCACGCCGCTGATTTCCACAGCAGCTCCACCATTTTACATGCCACAGGAGTGGCACGGTGGGTGGGACGTGGGGTCTCCGTGTGGCTTTGATTTCTTTTTCCCTGGTGACCAATGACGTTGAGCATCTTTCCGTGCGCATGTTGATCATTTCTTTATCTTCTTTGGAGAAGTGTCTATTCAAGTCCTTTTTCCATCTTTTAATTGGACTTTTTGTTGTTGAGGTGTAGCAGTTCTTTTATTTTTTAGATATTAATCCCTTTTCCAATGCAGGGTTAGTGCTTATTTTCTCCCATCCTTCAGGTTGATTTTCACTTTCTTGATCGTGTCCTTTGATGCTCTCAGTATTGCTGACATGCTCTTGGCATCACCTCTAGGAAATTACTTCCAAGTCCAAGATTACAAAGGGCACTTTGTTCTAGGAGTTTTATGTTTTTAGTTCTTATGTTTAGGTCTTTGATCCTTTGAGATTTAATTTTTTATATGGTGTGAGGGAGGTCTCCAGCTTCATTAGGCAAGTATTTTAGTGTTGCAGTTGTCTAAGGCAAAAGATAACAGTTGAGGCAACAGTAGATTAACCAAAAAGCTTGAAAAGAAAGACTAAAGAATGAGATGGGCTCAGGGGATTGAAAGCTCTGACATATTCTGGGAATCTGCAGCCCCACGTGCATGCACAGCTTCTGCACAAGGCCAGCAGCTCTGACATATTCTGGGAATCTGCAGCCCCACGTGCATGCACAGCGCTCTGCACAAGGCCAGCAGCTCTGACATTCTGGGAATCTACAGCCCCACGTGCATGCACAGCGCTCTACACAAGGCCAGCAGCTCTGACATATTCTGGGAATCTGCAGCCCCACATGCATTCACAGCGCTCTGCACAAGGCCAGCAGCTCTGACATTCTGGGAATCTACAGCGCCAGGTGCATGCACAATGCTCTGCACAAGGTCAGCAAAGGCCTGAAAAGGCCCTAAACTCTGGCTGACCTTGAGGTTCTGCAAAAGCAGGAAGTGAAGTTGAAGCAGAGCTGTGCACCGTCCAGAAGAGTGCTGTGGTCCCAACACACAGCCCCTGGGCAGAGACTGGGAAACCTAATGCTTCCAAGAGTTTAAGGAAGTCTCTGTCCGCTCACCACTGACCACCAGGGAACTGTAAAAACCTCACCTATGACAAGAATACGGACTTCACAGAATTGGTTCAGGAAAGTCACTAGATAAGCACACAAAACTGCTGCAAGAAGTCATAGCATCACCCTTGGGGTAGGGACAGTCTGATCTCCAGAGATGTTGCATTGCATTTTTTAAAATGTCCAGGTGAAGGAAAAAATGACAAGACAAGAAGACACAAGAAAATGTGGCACAAGCTCAGGGGAAAAAAATCGATCAATAAAACTGTTCCTGAGTAAGAACAGATGTTGGACTGACTGGACAAAACTTTAAATCAACTATTTTATTTATGTTCAGTGAGCTGAAGGAAATAAGGTATGAGAGTAGTTGTATCACCAAACAGAGAATATCAGTATGGTTTCTGATGAGATGTATTCTGTGATTTTTCTTTCTTCCTCTTTTTCTCTTTTGTCTCTTTTTCCTCTGGGTGCTTCCAAGATTTTCTTTTTGTCTTTTGATTTCAACAATTTCAATATATGTTAGGGTTTCTTGTTTGGTTTTTTGCAGTAACCTGCCTTACGTTCTCAGAGCTTGTTGGATCATGATTTGGTACCGGTTCTCCTCCACAATAACAGTCCCAGTTTTTCTTTCTCCAAATTGTTTGGACATCTTTAATATTTTATCAACAATTATAAATTAGCTTAATGGTCACCATAAACATGTTTAAGATTTTTTGTAACGTACTTCTAAATTTTGCCCAATCACTTAGCTTAGTATAGCACATTAAAAATAAGTGGACAAAAATACAAATAACCCAATTTTTAAAATGGGCAAAAGACTTGAGATATTTCTACAAAGAAGAAACAAAAATTGCCAATAAGTGCATGAAAAGATGGTCAACATCATTAGCGTTATGAAAATGCAAATCAAAACCACAATGAGATACCACTTCACCGCTGCAATAGCTATTAATATTATTATTATTGTTATTGTATGGGCAGCACCAGGAATCGAACCTGGGTCTCCGGCATGGCGGGTGAGAATTCTGCCACTGCCTGGCTATTGTTTTTAAAAGGTAAAATAACAAGTGTTGGTGAGGATGTGGAGAAATAGGGACTCTCATACATGACTTGTAGGAATATAAAATGGTGCAGCCACTGTGAAAGAGAGCTTGGCCGTTCCTCAAGAAGTTAAACATAGAATTCCACATGACCTGGAATTCCACTTTTAGACAGAGATCCAAAAGTACTGAAAGCAGGGATTCAAACAGATACTTGTACGCCAATGTTCTTTAGAAGCATTATTCATAGTAGCCAAAAGGTAGAAACAACCCGAGTGCCCATCAGCAGGTGAATGGAAAAACAAAATTTGGCACATATACCATGGACTATGATTCAGCCATGAAAGGGGACAAGATTCTGACACCTGTGACAACACGGATGAACCCTGAAGACAGTATGCTGAGTGAAGTAAGTTAGACACATATTGAATGATTCAACTTACATGAAATATCCAGAATAACAAATTCATAGAGACAGAAAGTAGAACAGAGGTTTCCAGAGGCTGGGGAGGGGAGGGGATGGGAGTTCTGCTGATGGATAGACAGTTCCTGCTTTGGGTGGTGGAGTTGGGGATGGTAGCACAGGAAACCAACATCACTGGAGGTGCACTTAAAAATGGTTAAACTGGCAAATGTTATGGTGCATATATATATGTTACCACAATAAAAGGGGACAATTTCTGGTGCAGACAAGACAGAATAAGCCTATTAAAAGCTATTTCTGCCGTTAAGCACAACTGAAAACTCAGAACAAAACACAAGGAGCCACTCCCTGCGTACTCTGAAGAGTAAAGAAAGCTGAGTGGGCTGGGGAGGGGATTCACAGCCAGGCGGGGTGGCCAGTCCAGCCGTGTATGCCCCGTGCCAAGCATGGCACTGGGGAGGTGTGCCAGTGCGGCCCCGCCCACCCCTCTGGTGACAATGCCAGCCCCCGTGGGCCAGACACTGGGGGGGTCTCTGTTAATCTCCTTTTCTCCTCTTTGGTTCTTTAGCAGCTTCCCAAGGAAAGGTGCCCAGTGGTGCCAGCAGCTAAGACTCCAGTTTCTGAATGGAGAAGCTGGACAGGGAGTCTCTGTAGTCAAACAAGGTGGGAGGATCCCCCCCTTTTTCTTCCCTCTTTTTTCCCTCTCTCTGCTTTGCCCCAAGTATGGTCCTTGTCTTGGGTCCTTGTCTTGGGGACTTGCAGCAGCACAAGCACGTAAAAGTGAGGAAAACCCCAACTTCCACCCAGAGCAATCACAACAGAGGCCCTGTACGTGAGGAGTATGGAGAAATATAGAGAGGAGAGATCAGAAGGAAGGAATTCCCCAAATCTGTGCACCAACCATCCTGGAGCTTATTCTCGCCCTTGAGCAGCGAATGCTTAGGGCTTCTCAAAGCCACATAGCTCTGAAAACTGAACTCGATTCGGAATCACTGTCCACAGAGGGTGATTCAGAATTTGCCATCTGAGCTCCACCAGTTTAAGTTCCTTCTAAAAACTCAACAATCTCCAGAGAATTTTAATAGGGCCCAGGGTCTAAACAGCCCAATAGTCAAAATATCTAGGATCAGTATAAATTGTATATAAATATAAAAGACATAAAAAAAGAATGAGGAAAACATGACTGTTTCTGAAGGGAGAAGGCAGTCAATAGATGCGATTCTGAGATGACCCAGATGTTGGAAGTATCAAAGACTTTAAGAACAGAAAACTACAATATCTGCAACAAAGTTTCACTGGATAGGTTCACTACAGAGTAGAGATGATAAAGGTTCATGCCACTAGGAGCGTACAAATTTCTGCTTTAAAGGTCATTTCAAATAGTTCCACTTCTCTGTAGTTATGCCCCAAACCTAAATCAGGTTATGTTTACTCACTTCATTTTGCTTAAGTTTTAAGAGATCGCTCTTTAATTTTAATTTTGTTTTATAACTATGTAAAATGTTTACATGATTCTAAAGTCAAAAATCACAAAACAAGCTGTATTCAGAGACATCTCGTAACTCAGCCCCCTATTCTGTTCTGATGCCATAGGCAGTCGCTTTTTTCCATTGTACTCTTCCATTAAAAAAATACATAAACCAATCATCAGTAAATGAGCATACTATTTCACATTTTTCTCCTTTTTTTTTTTTGCTTAACAATACACTCAACATTGCTCCATAGAACATTCTGTATTTTAAAATTCTCTAGTAAAATTCTCTAGTAAAAAAATAACAGTATTTTTTCAACCAGTCACACGTGATTGACATTAGGGCTGTTTCCAGTCCTTTGTTAATAAAAATATTGCAACACTATGCATGTCTTTTTGTATTTTTGCCTTTGTAATCATGGGATAGACTGCTAGGTCAAATGTAAATGCACGTGTAGTTTTTTGTTTTTGTTTTTTTAAAAATATTTTTATTGAGAAATGTTCACACACATGGAATCCAATGCTCATATAGTTTTTCAGATATTACCAGATTCTCCTCCATACGATTAAACGGCTTTCCATCCCCAACAGCGTATGAGAACTCCGGTTCCCAAACGCAAGAAGCACGGGTAGGATCTCCGCGGACCCCTCCCCGCCCCAGCTCCGCCCCGGACCCTCCTCGGGCTTCTGAGCAGCATGCTGCGGGAGGAGGTGAGAGGCAGGGCGGCCAGCAGCGGCTCCTGAGCCAGGGAAGTTAGCCAGGCTTTTGCGTGGCTTTTTAAATCGTTCGACTTTTACAGCGTGGCCCCTCCTGCGCTAGCGAATAAACCTAAAACAAGCTCTCTCTGCATGGTTTCCGTAAACCTCTCACGGGGCCTTGCTCTAAGGAGCGGCCTGGGGAATCCGACGGGCACGTCCTTTTCCACCAGCCGCTGCTTAGCTCTGCCAGGCTCCCGCTGCAGGGACGGACAGGTGGGCTTCGGGGACGTCGGCTCGTGCGCGTGTAAAGCCTGCAGGTGCTGTTCGCTGCACAGATGCCGCTGGCCATGCAGGGGCCCGGGGCTCGGGGCGAGCACCTGGCGGCCCCGCCTTAGCAGGGGAGACACGAAACACCTGTGCGCCAGACAGGTGTGCGGTTTCAAAGACTGGTGAGTGCCGTGCAAATAGAGGCAACAGACGAGGGCCGGCGGCACGGTGTGTCCTGGCGCGCGCTCGGAGTCGCCGCTGTGCAGCACGTCGAACCCGCCGGAAGGGGTGAGGAGCTTCGCGCGGCCTCCCGGTCCCCGCGCGAGCGAGTGCTGTGAGGCAGGCCTGGGGCGGCCATTGCGGGCGCCTGTGCTCCGGGGAAGACCTCTGCCCCCGGGAGAAGGGCGCTGCCGCGGGCGAGGAAACCCCATGCGCCCTGTTATGGCTGCGGCACCAAATATACCCAACTGTAAGCAATGGTGCGGCCCGGGAATGTGGGCCGACGCCTCAGGGACCCTGGGCCCGGGGCAGGGACCCTGGGGCTGCCTCGTGGCCTCCACAGCTCGTGGCGGATGAGTGCGCCAGGCCGCGGGGCCGGAGCTGGCGGCTCTAGGGCCCCAGGGGTGGGGGGTCCAGTCCCCGGGCGCCGCGGAGAGGGGCGGAGGCCGGGGGGAGGGGCCTTGACCTGCAGGCAGGGGTGGGGGTCAGCGGCTGGGGTTGGCGCGGTCCTGCAGGACTGGCATTGGGTCCCCCTTCCTTCCCTTCCTTCCTTCCACCTAAATGTGCTGGTTAGGCTTTTTATTCCGCTTTTCCTGCTGGAATAAGTGGAATTATGTCCTCAATACTTATAAAATCTAGCCAGCTTCTTCAAACAAAGGAAAGCCAAAAGGCGAGCCCTCAGGGTGCCCCAGGGTGGCTGACCCAGCTGACCCTCTCGCTCCCGCTCACTGATGGGCGCAGCATGACCAGCGGTCAGTGGGGCCCTTGTCCCAGGACGGGGCCCCCTGGCCCCAGTGAGACGGAGATCAGCCATGGGGGCAGGCCCGCGGGGACACGGCGGGAGCGGGGCCATAGGGGCCCCCAAAACGCCAGTTCTGCCAGCTGAGACATCTGTCTTCTTTATTACGCAGATGTAAAGGGCGCGCTGAGCATCCCGTCGGCGGCGTGGGGCGCTGTCTGTGAAGGGCGCTGGTCTCTCCTGCCCCGGCAGGGCGCAGCCGCGGCCCCCCCGCAGAGCAGACCCCAGGTCCACTTGCTCCCGCTTCTGGGCATCCCGCGTGGGCAGCTCACTGTGAGCTTCAGGCGGCCTCCAGGTGAGTGGGTCAGGCCGCCAAGGGAAGGGAGAGACCCGGAGCTGTGGGAGGCACCCCACTTCCTAGTCACGGCGGCACCCCACCCAGGGTTGGAAGGGCTTGGCCCTAAGCGCCACCTGTTGTATTTCGGGGGACTTATTAGAAATGCAAACTCTCAGCCCCAGCAGACCTGCGGAGGCAAAACTTCTGGGATGGGGCAGACAGGTTGCTCGTCGGAGCCCTCCAGGTGGTCCCGGCACCTGCCCGCACATGGGCTAGTTTTTCACCCCGCCCTCCTGGGAGGAGAATGGGGTTGCCTCGACCTAGTCCACACAACCCTCCCCCCGGATTGTGGCCCCAGTCCCCCTCCCACCGCCAGCCCCTCTCCCACTGCGCTCCCTGGAAAGGGGCTGCAGTGCGGTAGCTGTCCACTTTCCAGTGGTCCCTGCATATTGTGCAAAACCGAATGTGAACCATGCCCAAGTTTTCTCTTCCTTGGTCAACTGATTATAAGGAGCACCACAAGAGACCATAACTCTGTTCTGAGAAAGAAAGAGAAGGTAATGTGGCAGGAGTGGAGACTGTGGGCATTTGGGCCACTTCTTCATGTAACTTACCTGTGCCTTCAGGACCTGCTCTGGCTCTATCTCGTATATACCATTTCCCTTTTACAATAGAGTGCTGCTGAGCCGCCCAACTTTATGGCTTGGTGGGTCAGACAACACCCAGCTCATGATAGGCAACTCAGGTCTCATGGTAACTTGGTGGCCCATGGTTAAGTGTTCAGTCTCTATGAAGGCCCAGTAGCAGGCCAAAAGCTGTTTCTCAAGAGAGTAGTTATCGGTAGGAGATGGTAAGGCTTTGCTGCAAAATCCTAAGGGTCTGCATTGTGATTCTCCTATAGGGGCCTGCCAAAGGCTCCAAACAGCATCTCTATTTGCCACTGACACTTCCAGCACCATTGGATCTGCTGGGTCATATGGTCCAAGCAGCTTGTACAGCAGCTTGTACAGCAGCCTGGACCTGTCATAGAGCCGCCTCTTATTCCAGTCCCCACTTTGAACTAGCAGCTTTCCTGGTCACTTGGTAAATGGGCCAGAGCAGCACATCCAGATGAGACTCATGTCGCCTCCAACATCCAAAGAGGCCAGCTAGGTATTGTGTCACTTTTTTGGTCGTAGGAGGGGCCAGATGTAACAGCTTATCTTTCATCTTAGAAGGGATATTTCAACATGCCCCACACCACTGGACACCTAGGAATTTCACTGAGGTGGAAATCTATTGTAATTTTGCTGGATTCTTCTCCCATCCTGTGACATGCAAATGCCTTACCAGCAAGTCTAGAGTATTTGCTATTTCTTGCTCACTAGGTCCAATCAACATGATATCATCAATATAATGGACCAATGTGATGTCTTGTGGGGGGGGAGAGAAATGGTCGAGATCCCTGTGGACAAGATTATGACGTAGGCCTGGGGAGTTAGTTGATATATCCTGAGGCAGGACAGTGAAGATGTACTGCTGGCCTCGCCAGCTGAATGTAAAATGTTCCTGGTGGTCCTTACTGACAGCTATTGAGAAAAAAGCATTTGCCAGATCAGTTACTGCCTACCAGGTACCAGAGGATGTACTGATTTGCTCAAGCAATGATATCACATCTGGAACAGCAGCTGCAATTGGAGTCACTATCTGGTTCGGTTAAGTTTATGATAATCCACTGTCATCTTCCAAGACCCATTTGTTTTCTGCACAGGCCAAATAGGAGAGTTGAATGGGGATGTGGTAAAATCACCACCCCTGCATCCTTCAAGTCCTTAAAAGTGACACTAATCTCTGCAGCCCATCCAGGAATCTGGTATTGCTTTTTTTTTCCTTAAACTTTTTTTATTGTATAGTATAGCATATATGCAAAGCAAAGAAAAAAGCAATAGTTTTCAAAACACTCTTCAAAAAGTGGTTGCAGGATAGATCCCAGAGTTTGTCATGAGCTTCCATATGATCCTCTCATATTTTTCCTTCTAGCTGCTCTGGAATATAGGAGGCTAGAGGGCTTAAATACTTTATCATCACAGTAGACTTTTTTCCCCTTTTTTTGTGATCAAAAAAGCTATATATACAAAAAAACTAAAAATTTTCAAGCACAGCACTACAATTAGTTGTAGAACATATTTCAGACTTTGACATGGGTTACAATTTCACAATTTTAGGTTTTTGCTTCTAGCTGCTCTAAAATACTGGAGACTAAAAGAGGTATCAATTTAATGATTCAGTATTCACATTCATTTGTTAAGTCCTATCTTCTATGTAAAATTCCACCATCACCTTTCATCTTTCCATACTTCTCATTGGAGTTGTTTAGGCTATGGCAATTCTAAATTTCTGATATTGGAAGGGTCTGTCACTAATATGGGGTAGGGAGATGGAACTATCTGATGTTCTGGAGAGGCTGGGTTATCTGGACCAGGGACCCCTCTCGAGATTGTAGGTTTCTAGAAAGTTAGTCTAGTGCCTGGAACCCTTCTGGAATCTTATGTATTACCCTAGGTGTTCTTTAGGATTGACTGGAATGGTCCTGGTTGGGGGTTGGCAGCTTATGATAGGTAGAAAGGTCTACCTGAAGCTTGTGTAAGAGCAGCCTCCAGAGTAGCCTCTCGACTCTATTTGAACTCTCTTTGCCAACCTCAGTCTTCCATGGTGGCTGCACCATTATACATTCCTACCAGCAGTGCATAAGTGTACTTTATTAATTACACTTCTTTTCCCCCTTTTGGTCAGGATGGAATTATTGATCCCATGGTGCCAAGTCTGGATTCATCCCTGGGAGTCCTCTCCCACATCACCAGGGAGACTTTCACCCCTGGATGTCATGTCCCACATAGGGGGAAGGGCAAGGATTTCACTTGCAGAGTTGGGCTTAGAGAGAGTGAGGCCATATCTGAGCAACAACAGAGGTCCTCCAGAAGTAACTCTTAGGCATGCCCATAGGTGATCTAAGCTTCTCTGCTACCTACATGAGCTTCACAAAAGTAAGCCTCATGATTGAGGGCATGGCCTATTGATTTGGGTGTCCCTAAACTTTGACACAGTAACAGGATTCCCTGATGGTAAGGTTTAATGGTTGTATATTCTTTCTCCCTTCCCTCAGGAGACTTTGCCAATACTTTTTGATTGTCTGCTTAATATACTGTAGGATGTATCCAGACATTACAATAATCTACACAGGATTAAAGGGCCTCTTTCTTTTTTTTAATTTCCTATTTTTAAATTTATTTATTTATTAATTTAAAAAATTAAGAACAAACAAACAAAAACATTAACATATCATTCCGTTCTACATATATAATCAGTAATTCTCAATATCATCACATAGTTGCATATTCATCATTTCTTAGAACATTTGCATCAGTTCAGAAAAAGAAAGAAAAAGACAACAGAAAAAGAAATAAAACGATAACGGAAAAAAAAAGATTATACATACCATACCCCTTACCCCTTGCTTTCATTTATTACTAGCATTTCAAACTAAATTTATTTTAACATTTGTTCCCCCTATTATTTATTTTTATTCCATATTTCTACTTGTCTGTTGATAAGGTAGATAAAAGGAGCATCAGACACAAGGTTTTCACAATCACACAGTCACATTGTGAAAGCTATATCATTATTCAATCATCATCAAGAAACATGGCTACTGGAACACAGCTCTACATTTTCAGGCACTTCCCTCCAGCCTCTCCACTATATCTTGGTTAACAAGGTGATATCTACTTAATGCATAAGAATAACCTCCAGGATAACCTCTCGACTCTGTTTGGAATATCTCAGCCATTGACACTTTGTCTCATTTCACTCTTCCCCCTTTTGGTCCAGAAGGTTCTCTCAATCCCTTGATGCTGGGTCTCAGCTCATTCTACAGTTTTTCTCAATCCCTTGATGCTGAATCTCAGCTCATTCTGGGATTACTGTCCCACGCTTCCAGGAAGATCCACACACCTGGGAGTCATGTCCCTCGTAGACAAGGGAAGGGTGGTGAGTTTGCTTGCTGTGTTGGCTGGAGAGAGAGGCCACATCTGAGCAACAAAAGAGGTTCTCCTGGGGGTGAATCTTAGGCCTAATTTTAAGTAGGCTTGACCTATCCCCTGTGGGGTTAAGTTTCATATGAACAAGCCCCAGGACTAGGGGCTCAGCCTAAAACTCTGGTTGCCCACATTGCTTGTGAGAATATCAAGAATTCAACTTGGGGAAGTTGAGTTTTCCCCCGTTCTCACCATTCCCCAAAGGGGACTTTGCAAATACTTTTCCACTCACTGATCAAATCACTCTGGGATTCATCGGGGCATCACCGGGGCAAACCAACAAAATCTCATGTCCTATACAAAGTTCCATGTACTTAAGGTGTTCAAACAACTATCTACATAAGTTATATTAGGAGATGCACTAGTCAAAGTATAAATTTGTACCAAATAAACATTTTTTGCTTTAGTCTCACACATAAGTTGAAATTTTAAATTATTAATTACCATCTATTTTCAGCACCCTGCAGTAATGACATTCCTTTGTTCTTCCTCATGCAAAAACATTTTTTAAATTTGTACATTTAGTCACTATCATTATACACTCTAGGCATTCCTAGATTATATCATCTCAATCTTTATCATCTATCTTTCTTTGTGATTTCATTTATGCCCCAGCCCTCCTCCCTCTATCATTTTCATATGCAGCTTCATTCAGTGTTTTAACATAATTGTATTACAGTTAGGTAGTATTGTGCTGTCCATTTCTGAGTTTTTATATTCAGTCCTGTTGCATAATTTGTATCCCTTCAGCTCCAATTACCCAATATCTTACACTATTTCTATCTCCTGATGGTCTTTGTTACCAACAAAATATTCCAAGTTTATTCACTAATGTCAGTTCATATCAGTGAGACTATATAGTATTTGTCCTTTTGTTTCTGGCTAATCACACTCAGCATAATGTCGTTAAGGTCCATCCATGTTGTTACATACTTCATAACTTTATTCTGTCTTACAGCTGCATAATATTCCATCTTATGTAAGTGCCACAGTTTGCTTAGCCAACTGGATGTTGATGGGCATTTTGGCTGCTTCCATCTCTTGGTAATTGTAAATAATGCTATAAACATTGGTGTGTAAATATCCATTTGTGTCCTTGCCCTCATGTCCTTTGAGTAGAGACAGCATACAGATGGTTCCTGTTTTTTAATCCATTCTGCCAGACTATGTCTTTTGATTGGAGAGTTTAATCCATTAACATTCAGTCTTATTACTGCATGGGTAATACTTTCTTCTACCATTTTGCCTTCTGGATTTTATATGTCATATCTAATTTTCCTTCTTTTTACCTTTACTCATAGTCTTCCTTTCTACTCTCTTCTCCACTCCTCTCTCTTCTGTCTTTTCCTATCTGTCTCTAGTGCTCCCTTTCGTATTTCTTGCAGAGCTGGTCTCTTGGTCACAAATTCTCTCAGTGATTTTTTGTCTGAAAATGTTTTAATTTCTCCCTCATTTTTGAAGGACAATTTTGCTGGATATAGAATTCTTGGTTGGTAGTTTTTCTCTTTTAATAGTTTAAATATATCATCCCACTGTCTTCTCGCCTCCATGGTTTCTGCTGAGAGATCTGTGCATAGTCTTATTGGGCTTCCCTTGTATGTGATGGATTGCTTTTCTCTTGCTGCTTTCAAGATCCTCTCTTTCTCTTTGACCTCTGACATTCTGATTAGTAAATGTCTTGGAGTATGTCTATTTGGATCTATTCTCTTTGGGGTATGCTGCACTTCTTGGATCTGTAATTTTAAGTCTTTCATAAGAGTTGGGAAATTT
>PVIY010021182.1:0-42824 GCA_004026745.1 Myrmecophaga tridactyla
CTACTTAATGCGTAAGAATAACCTCCAGGATAACCTCTCGACTCTGTTTGGAATCTCTCCGCCATTGACACTTAGTCTCATTTCACTCTTCCCCCTTTGGTCGAGAAGGTTCTCTCCATCCCTTGATGTTAATTCGCAGCTCATTCTAGGGTTTTTTTCCATTCCTTGATGCTGAATCTCAGCTCATTCCAGGTTCTCTTAGACCCATATTTCGAGAGCAATTTGTTGTCAACTCTCCATGAATTGGCTTTTTGAAATGTATTTATTTGTTTTTACTCTGTTAACCAGATCTTCAGCTGTCGGGGGTGAATGGGGACAAACACATCCTTAGAGGTTGTAAGCCGCATGATAGTTAACAGTTCAGCTTCTGGAATCAACAGGTCTGGTTCTGATGCTGCTTAGCATTTCCCTAACGGGGACCATAATACACCTAGCTCCTTTGTTGCTGTGAATGGGATAATTCATACATAGTGCTTAGTGGAGAATAGGGTACTTTAAAAGCACTTAGTGACAGTGTCTTCCAATATGGCTGAAGGCACATCAGCAGAGGCTTTGACATACAGCATCTAACTTCATCTTCCCCGCAGCCATTGTGGGGGGACCTACATTGTTCCCGTTTTTTACGGATGATAAGCTCAAGGGTCAGAGAGAAAATGTCTAGCTCAGGGTCACAGAGTAAGAAAGCCAGAGCGTCAGGGTTTAGATCCAAGTCTGTGCTATATCATATTTCACTCAGACTTGTACTTCTATAATCCTTTTCTCAAAGTTAAAGGTATCACTCATGAATTAAATTTGATAAACCAATACCTCTCTGAGAAGGAAAATGAAATCATTCTCCAATATTTACTCCAAAGCTTTTAGTCTTATATAGTATAAGTGAAACTGATTCCGTGGTGAACTTCAGAGTCTATGCCGGAAGCCTGGGGGAAACACCAACCTCTTACGGTCAGAGGCTGGCCATGCAAAGAAAGCCTTCCTGTAAAGAGGTTTGCTTTTAAAGGCTGCCTCTGGATCTCAGAGCTTAATTAGCAGAGCTGATTTGGCCATTACACATTTGTTTTGTTTCCATTTTAATTAAGCTAACATTCATTTCTTGTGTTTACTGTGGATCAAGTACTCTGCTGAACACAAGAGGGATAGGCAGTGAAGAAGGCATGGTTTTCGAGGACCTCCAAGACTAATGTAGAAGCAGCTACATCCAGCACCACCATAATGGAGTGGGATGAATTTTCTACTTGGGATGAGTAGAGGACTGTGGGTGCACAGAGGTGGGACTGATTCTTGGGGAATCAAGGGAACTTCACGGTGGGTATTTCCTTGAAGGATGGGTTTGCATTTTTCATGTGGAAAAGTCAGGAAAAAGCTGGAAAAGAGTGGTGTGGATGGAAGAAGGCAGTGGTTTGGTGATACAAGAGAAACAAAAAATGCCCCATACCCTCAAAGGATTCATGCTGGTAGGGTGGGGAGAAGGCAAGATACAGACATTTCCAAGCTCAAGTGTGATGGTTTAAGTTCATGTGTCAGCTTGGCTAGGTTATAGTGTCCAGTTGTTTGGTTAAATAAGCACTGGCCTGCTTGTTACTGTGAAGATATTCTTGGGTTTAAGTCATTATTCAGTTGATTGCATCTATGGCTGATTATATTTGATTGTTATCATAAAGGTATTTCATGGATTTAAATCGTTAGTTGATTGCATCCATGGCTGATTACATCTACAGTAAACAAAGGAGACTGCTTTCAACAATGAGAGAAGTCTCATCCAATCAGTGGAAGGCCTTAAAGGGAGGGAGAACTGATGATTTCAGCCATCAGAAAGAAGAATTTCTATGTCTACTTCAGCCAGCCAGCTTCTCCTGGGGAATTCATGGAAACCTTCATCAGAGTTCCATCTTACTGCCTGCCCTATGGAATTTGGCCTTGCCAGTCCCCGCAGTTGCCCGAGCCAATTTTTGTAATAATTTCTTACACACACACACGGTTCTCTTTCTCTGAAGAACCTTGACTAATATATGATGGATGCTCAGGGGGTAAGAAGGAAAAGAGAGAAAGAGAGAGAGGAGAACTTCAGAAACCAGGGGAGGCTTCCCAAAAGAGGCGATGACTGAGCTGGTTTTGAAGAAGAAAGATTTTATGAGCGCCCAAGAGTGTGGAGGACATTCCCTGAAGAGCAACTGCAGGGGTGGAAAATTGGAGGCAAGAGTGAGCATGTCACGTTCTGAGAGTTGTAAATGGTCTGATGTGACTAGAGCACAGGCTGTCTAGAGGGAGTGTCCAGATGAGATGGGGGAAGTCCACAGGCTCTTTTCCAGGGAGGACTTTACGAGCTGCCCTAAGGGGATTGAAATAGAAATTCTTTGACAAAGACTATCCTTGTAAACACAGATGACCAACTTTTTCCATCGTTAAGCATTATAATGTGTCCTCTGTATATCAGTCTAAATTTTGTGCCCCATGTGATTTTCAAAATATTTGACTATGCCACCCCTGACCCATCTCCCTAAATCTCAGAAGTCAGGTTTAATTGGCTGGTGTGCTAAGGCTCAGTCCTCTACTTTCCTAACAGTTGTGTTAGTTTCCTGTTAGTGCTGTCACCCTTACCACCAACTTAGTGGCTTAAAACAACCTGCTTTTTTTCTTTACAGTTCTGGAAGACAGGGTATAAAATCAAGGCGTTGGTAAGGCTGTGTTTTTTCTTGAGTCTTCAGGGGAGAATCCTTGTCCTTGCCTTCTTCAGCTTCTGGAGGCTACCTGCATTCCTTGGCTCCCAGCCATTTCCCCGTACCTTCTGTTGTCACCCTCTGTTTTCTGTTGTCACATCTCCTCCTTCTCAGTCCAGTTCTCTGCGTCTCTCTTATAAGGATGGTACTGGGCCCACCCAGATTACCCGAGATAATTCCCCATCTCAAGATCCTTAAGTCAGCCACATCTACAAAGTCCCTTTTGCCATATGAGGCACCACTCACAGGTTCTGGGGATTAGGGCATGGACGTCTTGGAGGGGGGATTTGTCAGCTGCTGTCACAGAACTTGCATCTTTGGGGTTTGAAGAATACTCAGGTAACGAGACAGTAACTCGTGCCATCAGGACCACCTGCCACGAGGTCTGCATCACATCTGGGTGTTCTCTGTGGCAAATTTAGCAATATTATTTCCATGAAAAAGAAGAAGAAAAACCCTGCTTTTCTCCGCCTGACTTTTTTTTTTGCAAAGGCAAAGTAAAGTTTATCCAAATCACATCATCCTATGAATATAAATCTGTCATTATATCCTATTGCCTTTCAGTCTTTGGCCATAAATATATGTTAAATGTAGTTAAAATCAGAATAGAGATAAAATTTTTGATTGCTTAATCAGAAGTATGTTTCAAAATTGCTATCAAGTCCTTTTAAGTGTCATTTTAAGTTACTCCACAATACTTTCCTGAGAGAATAAGCCATAATTTACCAAATCATTCTACCACTGTTAGCATTTAGGCTAAAGCCAAATGCTGTAACAGCAAGCAAGCTGAATGAGTGTGTTTCATCGGTGAGCACGAGTTTAGGTGGTTGAGCGGCTGAGTGGTCAGGAGAAAAGTTTTTTAGGCCACAAGGTACTCAATGAAAAATGGCCCGCCCGACTCTTAAGTGTTCTTTCCACATATAGTGTCAGGTAAAGACTGACTGTAACGAAGTTAAAAACAACAGCTACCCGAGGCAGCTTGGTGTGTAGAATGAAAAGCGCTTTCAAAGCCCTGAGTCCAGGACGTTGTTCCCAGCTCTGCCATTAATGCTTCGATTAACAGGCGAAAGGTTTCTTTGGGCCACACTTTCCACATTTCTGAAACACAGGGGTCCTATTCCATTCGTCCAGGTCTGTCTTTGGCTCTATGTTGATGCCTTGCTGATGCTCAGTTGCTCTTTCAAATGTTCCCACTGTCATTTCTGCCATCGACTGTAATAGGGAGAGAAGAAGGCGGCCAAGAGACACAGCTTTCGGGTGTGTTTTCACACACGTTTCTGGGTGTGGGACTCTCCTCCCTCTGCATGCATTGGCGTCACAAGCCTTCAGATCCCTCAGTAGAGACTTCCGTTGAGTTTTGCTTAAAGATGTCGCTTACACATCTGACCTTCTTTTGTTGGTCTTTCCTTAGACTTTAGCCCTTCTCTGTTGGAAGCATTCACATTTTGACCTCACTGAAAGCCCTGGACCGGGAGTCCTTAGGCCCTACCTCCTGTTAAGGCTCCCTCACTTGCTAACAGGGTGACCTACGGGAATCACTTAATCTAAGCTATAAAATGTAGGTAATTATATGACTTCTCTCTACCGCACAGGCCTCCTGTGAAGCTCATATGAAGTAACAGTTGTAAAAGTACTTTGAAAAACATGTTGTCACTGTTCCATAACAAATCTCGATTGTTATTTTTTTATTATTGACCAGATGATCTTTGGAATTTAGAGCCTTCTGTTCCTTTCGTAATTTCGTCATTATGTCCATGCACGCGGCTGCACGTGAGTGTGTGTATGTGCACGTGCCTGTGTGTGTTCACTCCGAAGGTTTGTTAATTTTCAAATGGGACAGGCAGGACCAGGCCTAGAACACAGGTTTACCCCCCCTTCCCCAGCCCCACTTCCCTGGAGAACTGTCCGTGGATGACGATGGCAACCATTTGTTTATTCAGCTCCTCCCTTCCTGCCCACTCTCCTGGAGGCTATTTGCATTTCATCATTAATAACTCTGGAGCAAATTGTATTGCCCTCTGTCCTGAGGGCCCCTGTGTCCGAGTGGGCCCCTTCATCATTCTGCACAGGGAAACTTGCTGTGAATTAAAGTTCACAAAGCCACATGCCGATTTCCTGAACCTCACTTGATACCTGGGGAGTCTTGTTTCATACAAGGGGGTGGAAACCATGTGGCCTCATCTGCATTTCTCTTTGGAGAACTTCCCCAGCTTCCCCGGGAAGTTAGCAGAGAAGGCAGGTATATCTGTCTGAGATGTCCACACCACTGGTTTTGGTAGTTTAGGTTTTCCTTCTTCAAGGAAATTTTGTTTCTTTACCTTCTGAAGCAGAAATTCCACTTAGTCTGTGACTTGTTTGACAAGAAGTTACCTGATGACGCTAACCAGATAAGCGGTGTTTTAATATGCTTTGGTTTCTAAATCGGAAACCTTAGCCCTTTCCAGTACTTTGTAGCAGAGCTGGGCTCACTGTTATGTACATTTTTGCCTGTAGGTTAGGAAAGATTGGAGCCAGATTTTAAGCTTGAATTACTCTGATCTCAGACAAGACTCCAAAGAGCCCTTGTTTGTTTCTTGTGGCATTTCATTAAGTGTCAGAAATATTTCATTAGTTATCAGAACAAAGATCACATTTGCTCTAAGAATGCTGCATTGAACCTCCTCCAAGTCATTCATACGGCAGGTTCCAGAGGAATGCTGTGATGGGCTTTGGAAAAAGCCTGACTGCAATATGTGTGTCCCAGAAGAGGGGTCTCAACTCTGCACCTGGAATCACTAAAGCTTCTTTAGCAAGTGCCTGGTGCTAGCCCCCCCGATGAGATGCTTTCATGTGAGGCCGGTAGAGGGCAAATTTCCTGCTGTGCTCTGGATCACTGTCCTGTCCTTTACATATCCTACCTGCAGGAGCCTCTACCCATTGTTGATTCAGTTATAGGAATAATAACCGTTTATATAGTACTTGCTGTGTACAGCATTATTTATACATGTCATTTAACCCTTACATACCCCATTTTGCAGTTGAGGCTGAGCTGACATAGGATACCCAGCATCCTGTTCCAGCAAGGTGCAGAGCTGGGATTTCAACTCAGGGTTGCCTTACTCCAAAACTTCTGCTCTTCCTGTTGCCACCTTGAAGCTATAATTTGGATACAGGTAATTTACTGGAGTGTGAGACGGCTTTGGGGGACCCCTGCTGTGCTTGAGCTATATTATAAATCTCTTCCTTGTTGGTTCTCTTGATAAGGTGCTAATAGCTCCTCCACAGTTTTTTTCCATCCACAGACTCTTTCCTGGATATATAATTCTTTTGGCTCATCTCTGATAATCATAACAACAGCAATGTTTATTGGGAGTTTAATATATGTAGTTAGGTTAAATGATGCCCTCACCTCTCCCAGAAATACCAGGTCCTAGTTCCTGGTCCTGTAAATGTTACCTCATTTGGAAAATGGGTCTTTGAAGATATGGTTAAGTTGAGGATCTTTAGATGGAGAGATTATGCTGAATTATCTGGGTGGGCCCTAAATGTTATCATAAGTGCCCTTATAAGAGAGAGGCAGAGAGAGATTTGACACAGACACAGAGAAGAGAAGGCAATGTGAAGGTGGAGCAGAGGGGGGTGATGTGAAGATAGAGCAGAAAAGGATTTGAAGATACCTCGACAATTGGAGTGATGTGGCCACAAGCCATGGAATGCCAGCAGCCACTAGAAGCTGAAAGAGGCAAGGAACAGGTTTTCCTCTAGAGCCTCTGGAGAGAGTGTGGACCTGCCAACCCCTTGATTTAGGCTTGGTGAAATTGATTTCTGGCTTCCAGACTGTGAGGAAATAAACTTTTGTTGTTTTAAGCCACCAAGTTTTGGTCATTTGTTATAGTAGCCAGAGGAAACTAATACACTCTGTGTAAGGCTCTAAGCCTCATAGGACTCTTAGGTAATGTGTCCTCTTGTATATTAACTCAGAGTTTAGACAGACAAGGTGATGGGCCTCATTGCAGAGCTAGTAGGTTGCAGAATAGGGACCTGAACTAGAAAGTCTGGCTTCAGGGCCCTGCTCTCAACCACTGTGCTAGATTCTCTTCCTACCCCCGACTCCTTCTCAGCCTAATCTCTCAGGTCAGGCCTTGCCCTTGTCCTTTTCCTCTTCCTGGTTGACCTCCAGGCACACAATATTTTCTTTGGTCCCTCATGAATCTTCTTCATATAAAACATTTGGTTACCATATGGAGTGTCATGGTTAGGGACACGTGTCAACTTGGCCAAGTGGTGGCACCTGTTTATCTGATTGGGCAGGCGCTGGTCTGTCTGTTGCAATGAGGACATTTCATAGGATTAGGTCATGATCACGTCACCTGCATCCACAGCTGATTCCATTTGTTATCAGCCAAAGGGGAGTGTCTTCTGCAATTAGTGATGCTAAATCTAATCATGGGAAGCCTTTTAAGGAGGACTCAGAGGAGACAGGTTCCATTCCTGCTTTGGCTGCTGAGCCTCTCTTGTGGAGTTCATCCAGACCCTCCATCGGAATCGTCGGCTTCGCAGCCTGCCCTGTGGATTTTGAACTCTGTGTTCCTGCGGTCACGTGAGACACTTTTATAAATTTTATATTTGCAAGTGTTCCCTGTTGATTCTGTTTCTCTAGAGAACCCTAACTAATACATGGAGTCAGGAGCACTTAAGTGGGATTTCCCTTTTCCTTGGTGATTGGAACACAGTTCATCAAGGTCTAATGTTAAAAATGTTTTCTTTCTGGATTTTGGGGGAAACAGTAATATTTCCCCCGTTTCCCAGTGAAATGTTCATTCCAAATAGTCCATCTCTATAATCCCCTGTGAATGGCAATTCAGTATTTACAAGCTCTACTATATTGCAGGGTTTTTAGTTTATGAAGAGCTTACCATTTATTCTGTCAGTAGCATTGGTTAATATTACAATAATATCAGTTCACACAAACTTACTAGCTTGAGCAGGTTGTTTAATGTCTTTGAGACTCAGTTTCGTCCTTTATCAAATAGGAGTAATGACCTTCTTTCCTGTTTGCACTGATGTGGGATAACATGCATAAAGCACTTGACAGGTGTTCAGTAAATGATTGCTATCTTGAAATACTGAATTTATTCATTTATATATACTACACTAAATATTTGGGGGCATGGAGTAAAATTTTAGGACAAACCCATGTTCCTTTCAATTCACTGACAGTTGACAGGCGTGTACCTAAATGACTTCCACTAATGCGAGGAAGAAAATTATATATCATGCATTACAGATAATCATTATACTTAAAATATTTCATCATTATAATAAATAAAAAATGAAGTGATGTATGCTAAGTAGGTACATATAAGGTGGTATAAAAATTCAGACTGGAGAGATGACTTCTAGAACATGGGAGAAATATCTTCACTTCCTCCATGGGGCCTATCACATAAAAGATGGTCAGGAAATGCTTGTTGGCATTTTAATATTATTGCTGTTGTATTAATGAATTCAGTATAACTTACAGAAAATAGTTCTTCAACTTCCTTCAACCAGCAGGAGCCAGCCTCTAGGATAGGGGGCACTATCTGAGCATCTCCAGGGGAAAGGGGTTAGGAGCTGACATTTACTTAGCACCAGCACTAGCCAGGCACTGTGCTCCAGAGGCAATCTCATTTGGTTTCCCCTAAAACCCTGTGGTGCTGGAGGGCTGCTCAGGTTCAGATTACAACCCACACGAGCAAAAGATTTGACTCCCAAGAGATCTCTTCTCAGTTATGCTGGAGAAATGAATGCATTTACTGTTTTTTTTCATGCAAAGCCTCTTACTATTGTTCCCTCCCATATTTGGTTGCCTGTTCCTGCAATGAACCTGACCCATCAAGGTTAACGGTGATGTATCTCTTGCCTGAATTCAGGGCTGTGTAGCTGTCTCAGTGACCACCATTTATGGAATGTCCACTGAGGGCCAACCCTCTTCTGGGCATTTTACCTGCATTATTTCATTTAATCCACACAGCAGACAGATACAGTAGACATTGTTCTACCCAGTTTATCACTGGAAATAAGAGACACAGGGTGGCTTGCCTCTGACTACACAGGTAATAGGTGGCTGATGGGGCTGTCTGCTGGAATACATGGGCTCTTTCTATTATCCCATGTTGCTGCTTTTGTCCCAGCTGATTGCTTACTCTCAATATCTTCAGAGATGCCTTGCTGGGAACAAAATAGGATGAGGCAATCATTATCCTTTGCTATTGGATCTCTGACATTAACTCAAACTTAAATAAAAATGCCTCTCTCACGGACCTTCAAACTCATTTCTCGCCTTTGTGCAAATCCAAAAACAATGTCCTCTTCTCTGGCCAGATTTATCTCCCTACTGGGAGTGCACACAGGATTTCAACTCCTGGGTGCCCTTGTACAGCGAATAACCTGCTCAACTGTAAGTGGCATCTCTGCAGCCCTTGACGCCATTGCTTCCTATTGGACTGAAGTTGGTTTCTTTGAGGGCCCATTTATGTGTCCTTACTCATCCATACTCTGAGCCCAGACTGATTCCTGCAGGTCTGTGCTGGAAACGCAGGATCATTCAGCTGCATAGCAGCACCTATGAGCAATAGGGGTGACTTGCTCTTAGGGATACTTGGCTGCTTTTCAAACAGGATCCTCTAAAAAAGGAGAGCCTGTTGACAATACACTGGAATCAGTCTAAGTCATCTTGTGAAATCATTGTCCCCAGAAAGAATGGGTCTGCTCTCAAGGTTGCTGCTCATGTTTTATTTATTGTTTTGAGTGGAGGCAGCCCATGGACCTCACCTCCTGCGAGGCCATTGGGTAGGTCCCTGAGGATGGGGTTTTCTTGAAGCTTACCTTCCTAGGGCAAAAAGGATCCTTTGAACTCTGAGCTGCTCTAGAGCCACCTTTCTGCCTCCTTTCCCTAGTCTGCTTGCTTCCTGACTCCTGGTAGGCTCCTGAATCCATCTGTGGAAAGATCTCTTTCCCTTTATTAAAACAGATTTGCCACTTCCCCCTGTGCCCATCCCCTCTCCCCAAAGCATGCTTGTAAATCTTTGGAATCCTTCTTTGAGGGCTCAGAGCAAACCTGACAGCTGATTCTCAGTATGGTCTTTAGATCTGGACCTTCAGCATTTCCTGGGACAGATCTGAGCAAACTGGCTAATGTGTGTGCAAGACCATGTGCCACACAGTAGGCAACCAGGAAAGCCTTTGTTTGCATCATAATTTTTAGTTCTCTGACGGGTCAGAGTTTTGCCTCTTATCTTCGGTAGACACAAGATAATTTATTGCCTAGAACAGCCCTTGCAGTAGTGTCAATCACCTGAACTTCTTAAAAGACATCTGCATGCAACCTAAGCATTTGCACGCATTCTCTTTGAACTTAGCACATGATATCCTTTCTCCCTTTATCCGGTGATCATGATGGAATAGGGCGAGTTTTAGGGAAATGGGGCTCCCTTTCCAGTTTTAGGCTGCTGATTCCTTTCAGTCCAGCTTGATATGGATCATCTGGCTCCTTGGTGAACACACATGTTTTTGGTTGTCAGTTGCTGCTCTCTTCCCATTCTTCTTCCCTGTAATTTGGGCACTTAGGTCTCTAGGTGACCGATGGCTTTGACTTGTATTTTCTCCAGCTCTCTTTGCTTCCCATCTGGATGTGTGGGTGGCCTTGACTTACTTATTGCACCTGAGAGCTTTTTTGTCTCTATTAAATGATCCAGAGAGGTAGCATTATGAATTCCCTGCTTAAAAATGTTGAGCTATTAATTGCTCAGCATGTTATTTCAACAAACATTCACCGAGTACCTATTGTGTGGGACCCTCCCTGCTACTCTCAGAGATTATGTATCTGAATAAGAAATTTATAAGCTTTGCCCTTCAAGAACTAAAATACTTGTGAAGGAGATAAGAGTTCTCTTTCATTTGTTTGCATATGGGTATCCAGTTCTCCTAGCACCATTTGTTGAAGAGACATTTCCTTCCCAACTGAGAGCACTTGGCAGCCTTGTCAAAAATCAATTGGAAATAAGTGTGCTATTGTACCTTTCATTCCAATAATTTCTTTTATCTTTCTTTTTATACTTTAAAATTCTTCTTTATGCTCATACATTGTCTTCTCATTATCATTTATCTCTTTATAAATTTTTTCCTTCATCTCTTTGATTGATTTAGGAGATTGTTTGCACATCTTGGATTAGTTGTTCCAACTTCTGAGTCTTCTCTGAAGTTTTAATTTGTTAACTTGGCTGAGCCATATATTCCCTGCTTCTTAGTATGGCTTGCAGTATTTTGCTGATGTCTGGGCATCTGATCACCATTTTTCTAGGGTTTTATTGTTTATTGGCTTTGTGTTAGGGCTCTTCACTGATGCTTTGTCTAACTTATTCTAGATTTTAGAATAGCCTGTGTTTATTCAGATTTTCTCAGCTCTTCTTCATGTGATTCTTGCATCTGGATATGCAGTACGATTTTTAAAGACTGCACTTTTTGTTTTACCTCCAGGAGAGAGCTTCTTTTCCTCTACTCTTTCTCTGGGAATCTTGATGTGTTCTGTCTGTTTTTGTGCGGACCTTTCTCCCCAGCTCCCGTGATTGTTTAAATTCTCTCCCTCATTCAGCTTCCCTACACTTTTTGTTTCTGGGACCTGTCTTATCTTAGAGCAGTTCAGTTTAAGCTCCCCCACCCCCTTTTCTTTTTCAGTGAGTCTTTTCTGCCTCCAGGTTTTCCCTGTTAGGGTGTCCTGCCCCAGAGAGCCAGATTGGGTCAATCCACAAAGGTGGGTCACTTTTGAAAAGTCAGTTTGCCTTTAGGTGGTCCAGCTGACTGGAACTGGATTGAGTGAGGGCACAGCAGTTCTTGGCTGCATTTCTCTCATGGTCTTCCCCCACTTCCCCTCATGGGCTCTTTTGTATGCAGCACTCCTCTTCGGTGGCTCGTGTTCTGCTGAGTGTCTGCAGATTGAGGTCCCTATACCTGGGTATGCCTGGAGTTCTAACTTGCTGCTCTGAGTCACTCTCCAGTCTCTGTCAATGGTGGGAAGGACCTGGGCTGTGCTGCCTCAGTGTGACTCACAAGTGTCATGGGACCAAGTGATGGGGAGGGGAATGGGGATGGACTGGAGGTCTGGGATGGACTTTTCCTACTCAAAATTTTTCTGTTTCTTTGAGTCAGCATTTGTGGAGTCCTTCAGAATTCTCAGCAAGAGAGATTTGTCCTTTTATTTGCTAAATCTCTGGGGAGACTTTCTCAGGGGATGGATTATGTTGCCATGTTGATGACTCACTCCTTCAATAGAGGCAGTAATCAGGGTTGTGTTTAATCTAATGGAGAGAGAAGTTCAAAGTGCATGAGGTTCCTGATTTGGGTTCCTAATGGATGGAGATGCTCTTAGCTAAATGGGGACTACACACTGTGATATCATCACTGAAAATCTTGGCTTGGAGAGTCTGTGAGTTATTGCTATGTTTTCCAAGCATAGTCGGACTACTGAAGCTTCCAGATGTGTGATGATGAGCTTTGCTACTTTACATTCTTTCTGGAACTATCTGACTGTTATTGACAGTGACATTTCAGAAGGATGTTTGTTCCCTATTTCTTTCTTTCCAGTCTTTGGGGCTTCTAAAACTAGTTATTTTTGTGTCTAGTTGAAATGTCTGTGTATTTAAGAACTGTGTATTATACTGACTTGGTTTCTCTTCATGATGTTGCTAAAGACAAGACAGAGCCTTAGAAAGAGTTCTAGTGGGAGATCTCTGTATTTTTTCTTCATGGTACTTCCCACATCCCTGAACAGTTACATTTTTTCGAAATTTGAGTGGAAGTCACGTTATTGTTCTTTTATATCAGTGTCATAAATTGAAATCCCATACAGAAGTCAACAATAGGTATTTCTAATGATAGTACAAAAAGGTGAGCAAGGACAAATGAGGCTGCCTCAACTCAACCTTCTCATTAGGCTTCCCAGTGGAAGTTTCATTTTCCAGAAATGTACCCTGCATGTGCATGCATTTTCATATACTTATCCATTTTTCTCTTTTCTTTTCCTTTCTTTCTTTCTGTTTTTTCTTTTTTGCTTAACTACATTTTGGAGACCTTTCTGTATATACTCCACTGCCTCATTCTTTTAAATAGCTTCCTAGTATGCCAGCATTTGTATGTACCATCATCTAACTAGTCCTTTATTCCCCTGTTGAAGGTTGCTTAGGTTTTCTCAGGTTTATAATTTACAATCACAACTCAGATCTGCAAAATGCAATTTGTTGTTCCGTAACTAAACTTGGGCATGGCTCATGGACTGCTATTTCTACTGCAACAGGAGAACATTGCCAATTCCAGGAAACGCAGACACTTGGTGTTAAACATCATCAGTTCAGTCGGGATTCTCCCCCTTGCTCTTACTCTCCTTTTCCCCTCTCCCTGGGGGTGGCCTGGGTTCCCAGGGGAGGAGCATGTGTGCATTCTTGGTGAATGGGGTCTGCTTTGTTTTACTGACTGCCTTCTGCCCTTGCTGCAGCTGCTCCCACAATCTCCACACGTGCCTCTCTGACCTCTGGTTGCCCAGGGCCGTGTGCTCTGTGTCTTTGCTAGAACCACAATAGACCCCTTTGGGTTGACCCAGTGAACTCACCTGGTGTGAAGCTCTGCACCCCGACACCTCCCTCAGCTGTTACTGATCCCTTGGCCAGGTGACATGCTGGACACAGGCTTCTCCACGAAGCTTGCAGGTCCCTTCTCTCAAGGTCTCTAAACAGTCTGGGGTTTCTCTTGCCCCCCTGTGCCCAGCCAGCATGGAGCCCAGCTCCCATTCCCCAGGGCTCAGGCATGCCAGTCTAAACTCTGCTTTACTGCCTCTCAGCTCTTCCTACGCTACCTGCTGGTGGCTTCTTAATTTCCTTTGGATTTGGAAAATAATTCCAAAGTTACTACACCTTCTTTGATTCTGTGGTATAAACTCTCTGCTTTCTGTGCCCCAGACTCTGGCTCTTGCCATTTACAAAGCCCAGTTTTTAAAAATTCTGGGGAAATCTTCTGTCTTCTTATGCTGATCCGTTTGAATCTTTCCTTCTCTGGGTCGGTAACCTCCACTTCATTCTAGAATAGCTGGAGGCAGGGGGAGGGGGGAGGGGGTACAAGAAGAGATTAGTGAGAGAAGAAATGCACTAGTTAGTACCTTAGAAACGTCATCCTGTTTCAAGCCCGGCTGCAGCGAGCCTCCTGCACCCGGATCTCTGTGTACCTATATAAGTACACACAAAGAATAATTCCTAGGCAAAATTCCTACTGCCCAGATTTTTAAAAAAATGTCTTTTAAAGATGCATTTGGTCACATTAATGGATTTTGGAAAAAGCATTTCACTTAATAGTAATTGCAAATCACCTCCCTCCTGCCCCAAACTTATTTAAATTGCCAAGTGGAAATGCTTTGTTTCTTGGAGGAGAAGAGAAGGGGAAAAAGAGCATGTGTAATTTGAAAGCTGGTGTAAAGGGAAACCCTTAGATGTGGCATTCCCACATTTGTAACCGGGATCTGTGAACTCCGCGTCCTGCTTCAGCAGGCCTGTCTTAGGTGCTAAGTCTGGCCAGGTAAATTTGCCCCAAATGGTCTTGGTTTGAGTTTGGTTTTGATATATAATGACAAAGCAAAGTGCAAATTCAACATAAAGGATCCCTTTAAATTATATGGATATTACTCATTAGGTTTACAGACCATAGATTTTCTCAGAAGTATCAAGAACAGTCCCTCACATCCATTCCTGATCCTGTCACCTGTCTCCAGGAATAAGTAAGCCTCCATCTCACGAGCCTCCTTCCCATCTTACCTGTGGAAGAATTTATTCATATTTACCTAGCAACTTAGGTACCTGATAGTAAGGAATGCCCCCTGTCAACACTGTAAAACCTGGAACCTCTGCAGTGAAGCAGTGCAGGGAACTTTCCACATGCAGAGGGACATCTTGCCCAGCTCACTTCTCTGAGTCCAGCTTCCCGTGGGGCTCTCAGGCTCCGTCCCCTGTGTTTGCTCACAGGCGGGTCCCCACGCTGCTGGGCTGTTGAAGGGTTCGTGTTAGCACAGCTGAGCGAGGCTGGACTCTCAGAGACTCCACTGAGCTCTAAGGGAGAACAAAAGGGAAATAAACATGGATAGTGTAAAACAGACAAACAGCCTGGCTTCCGGAGGGCAGGGTTCTTACTCTGTCCATTCCACTCCTTTCTGGAAACTTAGAAAAGAGGTGGGAAGTCATGCTCTGGCCGCCGATTGCTAACAGCTTTGCCTGGGTGACTGTGGCTCTGACCGGTAAGCCTGGGGCCCCCATGACCTCTCAATTCTTCCTTCCTTTTGAGAGTGAAGGCTGAGTCCCAGCCCCTGCTGGACCCTCCTTTCCATTCCGAGCTCCAGTTTCTTCCCTTCTGTCCTCAGTGTTGTCCTCAGTGCCGCAACAGTATAAAAGAAATATTTTTTAAAAATATGATATTTTAAATAGCATAAAAGAAACAAATGAAGTAACAGGGGAGGAGGGATCCCTGACTTTGGTGATTTGCAGCTTTAGCTTTTCAGCAGTCACTTATTGAGCACCTACTATGGGCCAAGTCGTTGTACTAGGTTCTAGGGACATAAGATAAGTTAGACATAGCCCCACCCTCAAGGTGCCCGCATCTGGTAAAGTAAGGCAGGCGTGTAAGCAAAAAAGTGTGATGAAAGATTATTGTGCTGTGAGAATATTACACAGCGTCAGGTAGAGGGCAAAAGAAAAGGACATTGATTCTGTGGATTGGAGTTTCAGGGTGAGGTTTGGACCTGGAAAACTTCCAGAAACATTGATTAATGAAGCATTTAATTGAATGAAGTAACTTAATGAAGCATTAATTCCAGGAAGAAATGCTTCAGCTAAGTCCTGGAGGGAGAGTAGGTAGTCATTTCAGGCAGTGGTCTTGGGAAGGGGCAGCCTCAAAGGAGCCAACAGCCTGTGTGAAAGCACAGAGAGATGAACAGGGCCAGCCTGGGGGAAACTGCAAGGAACAGGGGTAGGTGGGTGGTCCGTGCAGTGCCTGGACAAGACATGTGGCAGGAGCCCTGCTGTGCAGGTGGGGGTGGCTGAGCTGGGAGTTTGGATTTGATACACAGAGGCAGGGAGAGAGGCAGGAAGACGTCTGCCTTGGGAACCTTACAGGGATGGTGGCCATGGCCAGCGAGTTAGAGCCCAGCTCTTAGTGGGGCCCGGGACCGGCAGCATCAGCTCCACCTAGGAACTTGCTAGAAATGCAGAGTCCTGGGCCCCATCCCGGACCTCCTAACCCAGACTTTGTTTAGGAGGTGGGGCCCAATAGTGTGGTCCAGTAAGGTCTTCAAGTGATACTGATGCTCGCTCCAGTTTGAGAAGTAATAAGATAGAAAATATAGGAAGAACTGGAGGGGGAATGGTGTTGTGAGCAAAAGGTGGTGAATTCAGGCTCGGGGAGTTCGTGGGAACATCTGAGTGGCGCAGTCTAGACCCTCACTATGCGAAGTGTGGTGCTAGAGCCCCCGCTAGGGATCATGCTGGAGCTGGTTATGAATGCAGAACCTGCCTGGCCCAGGTCTGAATACGAAGCTGCATTTTGACAAGATCCCCAGATGAGTTGCGTGTACGTCACAGGCCAGAAGCGGGTGCTCCCCTAAAGGTTGGTTGCGTGTGGGGGCTGGTGCTCAGGAAAGGAGCCTGCGCAGGAACTAGAAGTGTGGGAGTTGCCAGTTGTGGGCGGCGGCGGTAGACCACACTTTACCGGAGTAAGTGTTTAGCGTAGGGACGACGGGGGCTGGGCATGGTGTCTCTGCTTGAATCCTCCCGCTGGCTTGTCAGGACTAACATCACGAAGCTGGACAGCACCACACACAATGAGCTTCTGGATGGCAGCCAGCGTGTCCTAAGGGAAATACTTTATGTGGTTATTACCCTTTCCAAAATGCTATTTGCAGCCATTAATTAAAGAAAAAAAAAAACATTTCCCCAGACATCCGTGGTAGATAAGTAGAAGAACCGGGACTGGAACCTGGTGTCAGCACCCTAAATGTCGTGTTCTTGGATTGAGCCGTACTCAGGGAGTGCAGAGACAGAGGGGAACCTCTGCATTTATTTATGATGACATGGCTGGAAATGTGAATAAGTGGGAAAAAAATCACACATGATTCTCTTAGAAGGCGCTCAACTAAGGCTTATTAAATGTTGTTGAAACAAATGGTGGCTTATGCTTTCAGATTAAAAAACTGCTTTCCCATTGATAAACCTAATTTGATCCTCACAACATTCTTGTAAGAAGGCAAGATGATAATTATCCATGCTCTTATTAAAAAAAAAAAACAGCATTATTGAGATATCATTCATATACCATAATGTCATCCTTTTAAATTGAACAATCAGTGGTTATTCACAGGATTGTGTAATCATCACCACTATCTAATTCTAGAATATTTTCATTACCACATACCTATTAGTAGTCACTGCCCATACTCTCTACCCCCCAGCCTCTAGAAACCGCTAATGTACTTTCTATATCTGTGGATTTTCCTATTCTTGGTGTTTCATATAATTTGAATCATACAATATGTACCCTTAGTGTTTGCCTTCTTTCACTTAGCGTAATGTTTTCCAGGCTCATCCATGTTGTAGCACATATCAGAGTTTCATTACTTTTTATGACTGAATAGCATTCCATTGTATTGATATACCACACCTTGTTTATTCATCAATTGATAAGCATTTGGGTTTTCCCTACTTTCTGGCTATTTTGAATAATGCTTCTATAAATGTTCATGTTTAAGTTTCACATAAACATATGTTTTCAATTTTCTTGGGTATATATAACTAGGAATGGAATTGCTGGTTTATATGGTACCTCAATGTTTAACATTTTGAGGAACTGCCAAACTGTTATGTGACCATACAATTTTAAATTCCCACTGGCAGTGTCTAATTTCTCCATGTCCTCATCAACTTCTTATTACCTGTATTTTTTTATTCTAGCCATCTTAGTAGGTGTGAATTTGTCATGCTTTCATTTTTTTAAGTAAGAAAATGGAAGGTATATTATCTGCCAGAGTTTGTAGCACTATTAAATGGCCAAGCTCACGCTTTGATTTGTTTTTTTCAAAAGCAAATACTTATATGATGCATAATCTATGCCATGCATTGTTTTAAGCCTTCTGCTCTTATTAATTCAATTATCTTTACAAAAACCTGTAAGAGGGCAGGCCATGGTGGCTCAGTGGCAGAGTTCTTGCCTACCATGCCGGAGACCCGGATTTGATTCCCGGTGCCTGACCATGCAAAAAAAAAAAGAAAAGAAAAACCTATAAGAAAGGTAATATTACCATCTTTACTTATAAATGAATACAGCTCTGGGACTAAGGTGAGGCGAGTGAGATGCTCTGAGCACAAAATTTAAGGAAACACTCACTCTCAGTATCCAGCCAGCACTTGTACAACCTTGAGACCTTGCCTCACTCACCTCAACCTAATCCTGGCCCTGATTGAAGAAATTAAGGCATAGGAAGATTAACTTGTCCGAAGTTTCAGAACTAGCAGTAGACCAGGAATTCGAACCCTTCAGAGTCCACGTAGTTAAGCACTGTATGTCGCCTCCCACAGTTTTGATCTCCAAACTGTGCATTCTCCATTTACTTTCTCAAGGCCCCACTCTTAGAAATTTGGAAATTAGCCAGAGATTTAACTAGGGAATCCAAAATGAAATTCCTGTACTTTTCCAAAAATGGGAGGACCAAATACAACTAATCAACTTACCAGTCCCTTCTCCTCTGCAATCACCCACCACATCTTGTGGAAAGATTAACTGGCCCCATGGATTTCTTTGGCCACGTCTTTGCTTATCATCACTACTCCACATAATAAATCTGCCCAGTTCCATGTAGACCCCCTGCAAATGGTCAGATAGACTTTGTCCTGGTGGGAACAGGGTCATTCCACATCACCAGATTATTAGCTCTCTTGAGTCGTAAGGAAAACAGTTGTTCTCCCGGCCAAAGGGAATGGGTCTGCTGCTTGTCCAAGTATTCTGAGCAGAAATCATGATCTCATGATCACACCATCATTGGCTGCTCATTCTCTTTTGTTTGGTTACGGACTTTGGGAATCATCATCTTTCCAATGATGATGCTGTCTCAGTGGGTTTTGAATGATTCTCTGGTTCAAGCATGGCCTTACAGCAGGGAGTGGAAATACAAAAATATACATTCATGCATACGTATGTTGTCTTCCTTGGGAGCGATGGGCAGCCTCTGACAAGACACTTACCTGAGTCATTGGCCAGCAGCACGTTCTTCCTCTGCTCCCCAGTAATAAAATCAAGTTCATCTTTGTTCATCAGAAATTGCCTAGCATCTGGGCAGCCCATCCCAGGTGAGCAGATCTCTTTAATGATACAGACTCAGAGTTCCTTTTCAAAATTTCATAACCATCTATTCCATTAAAATAGATACATTTTGCTGTTGAATTTTCACCCTTTTGTTTGGAATTTCGATCTGTTGTGTGACTTTGCTCCTCATTGCTGTGGGTCTGTGGACCAGCAGCATGGCCATCACTGGGGGCTTATTAGAGATGCACTCTCAGCTTCTCCCACCGACCTAATCTGCACTGAGTCAGAATCTGCACTTTCGTAAGACCCTCAGGTGATTCGTGTGCACAGTCAAGTTTGAGAAGCACGTCTCCAATGCATCTTCATTTCTCTGTTACCTGCAGCTGGTCTCTCCACCTAGTATTTACTTTAAGCCTTGAATTTTCGATAGACTTGGGCTCTTTAAAAAGGAAAACAGAAAGAAACAGAAGTTCTTTCCTTCAGTTTTGCATGATGTCATTCATTTTACCTGGCCTGCCACAAGAAGGAAAAGGCAAATTACATCCAAGTTAGATTTAATTTTTAATACTACTTTTTAAATTGCAGCTCTTAAAGCAGTATGCTTGATCCCCTATCATTAACTGAGTCCCACACGTTGCCAAGATTAATTGAGCGATGCCTAAAGGCAAAATAAACACTTCAGGATGGTTTAATTCAAACCATATCAGCTAAGAGTGAAGGTGCAATTAGTGATAAAGATGTTATTAATTAGTTGTGGTCTGTTAAATTTTATCTTCAGTGGTTATAGAGGGTGAAGAAAGAAATTCCTCATAAGGGCAGAAATCAATGTTTCACCTTGATTGCCATTTTAATGAAGTTGTTTTAATCAGGCCATCCTCTAGAAACCCTTGGGCACATTTCCAGTTTTTCTTAAATGTAGAGTTAATTATTATGTAAGCATTTAATTTTAGCACTGGGGTCATTTAACGCAGTTCAGTCATTTTACAAATAAGAATTAGATGGCTTGCTGAAGTCCTTCCACAGAATGTTGGAACTGTGCTTCCAGCTCTCAGACCAGTGACTGTGAAACTTTCTCAGATCCCTCCAGGCAATACTGCTTCCTCTCAGCTCTGAACTCCCAAAGCACACTTGTATGGCTTCCTAGGCTGTTACCCCATCCTGCCTTAGGTTCTAAGGTTAGGATCATTTGTAAGGTTAGGATCTTGAGAGCCGTGAATGATTCACTTTTAATGTTTTCACTTTTCCCTGCTCTGTGTTTTGCAAACAGTAACTGCACAATAAATGTATATGCAGCATCATACTGGAGCCAACTAGTATCTGCTTGCTAAAGTTGATTATACCTTCACATTGGTAGCTTGAAATCAGCCATGGTAAGAGTATTTACCGCCTGGAAACTGGCAAATGCTACAAATCAGGGCTTTTTTTTGCCTTGGAAAGTCAGTGGTTAAACATTCATTAACAAACCACTGTTTATATTATTTTCTTACGGTCTCAGATCTTGACAAAATCTAAAGTTTCATACTAATGAGAAGATGACCATGTACCCCTTACTTAACCTGGGCTACCTCAAGAGTGATGGAATAGCCAATTGTCCACCCCCCTCTAATCTTTATAGGGATTGCATTTGACCCAAGTGCAATTCAGGCCTAGGGAATGTATTAGAGTTTGGTTGCTTTGCAAAGTTCTACTTACCTGGAAATGCTTTCATGGCATGATGGTTTAGAACCTGGATCTGAAATATCAGGTACAATTGAATGTGAAAACAAAATTATTAACAGAAACAAAGCGAACAGGAAAGTTACTACGGCTAAAATTGCAATCAGACCTTTATACTTCAGTGGTTCCTTAGGGCCTACAAAAATGCCCAAACTCGCTGACATGAAAGTCACACACTGACTGCAGCTTATTTTTCTAACCTTATTTTCAGTGACTCACATCATCCACTGTTCCTCTATTGCTGATTCATTCCTACCTTCACTCTACTTTCAAGCCTCTGTATGTTTGTCCATAATGTTCCCTTCTCCTAGAGGTCCCTGCCTATACCTCCCTAACCCACCAGAGGCTCTCTCCAAAGCTTCCATTTCTACCCATCCCCGTCTACCATGGACCTCTGCTTCTGGGTTCACAAGAAGATGGTGTGAGTCTTTTCATTTCTTCTCCTGTGTCTCTCTTTAGGAGCAGGACCCGAGGTCCCATCGGCCCTGGGAAGTATGGTTATGGTAAGGCTCCATACATCTTACCACTGCAGACAGATACTGGACACATGCCACAGAGGCTTCGGAGGCAGAGACCCTCACCCCAGCATTCCAGGTCCCAAGGGCCATCTAGTCCTAGCCATGTCTACAGCCCTCCAGCCAACTGGGCCCCCCAACATGGGAATTCGTACCAAAGCGACAACAGCCCTCATCCTGCACTACAGCCCTCAGAGGCCTCCGTCTACCAGTTGCCTTTGACCCATGACCATGGCTTCCCTGCAGCTTCAAGTCTCTTCCACAGCCCAGAAATGAGCAGCAACCATGGAATGGGGGCCCACAGGACAGCTCAGAGCTTCTCCCAGCCTGCCCGATCTTCAGCAATCTCATGCATTGGAGCTTACAGGCAGTATAAGCTGTGCAACACCAACGTGAGTATATATCCCCTTGTCCTTGGTCTGGAAGCAACAGTTCTTATCTTTCTGTTGGTTAGCAGTGAGCAAGGGAAGACAGCAAGGACATGATTTGGGGGGCCACATTAACAGGTTTTTTTTTAATCTTCCCTCTCTTTTCTCTCCATGTATACTTTTAAAAATAAAGTTATTGCTTTATTAACTTATATATAGCTTATTAAACTGTTCGTTGACAATCACTTAATGATAGTATTAATTAGCTGTTGCTGCCTAACGAGCAAACTCCCAAACCTTGATGATTACATCAGCAGTATTTGTTTTTGCTCATGGATCTGTGGGTCAGGTGCAGTTTACCTGATGTAGAGTAACTGGTGGAGGTGCCAAGGAAATGGGGTTTTGGGTGGAATTGACTAGTGTAGTTACCATCCAATAAATTCCTAATGACTTCCTATTCCAGGTATAAACTCTTAGGCATTGTATCATGAAGTCTAGATGTCTTTGGGGAAGAGCTGGGACAGATGAAGAGAAAACCCAGAGTTCTGGGCAACAGTTATTTACTAACTGGTATTTCAGTAGTTTCAATACCTGTATTACTGGTGCATATAGACTGCATACTCACTTTGAATATTAGTTCAATCTTTATTGATATCTTCATGCATTTTAATAATACTACTATTATTATAAACTTATACCAAGCTAAGCACTTTTCTAACTTACCTCATTTAATCCCTTTCTAAACCCTAAGGGCTTGCTCTTCTCTCTATTTTACAGTTGAAAAGGAAGGTCAAATAACTTGATGATTCCACAACTAGTGAGTGGCAGAGCGAATTTATCGATGTAAACTACGTAAGATGACTAAATGTGTTTTTCTTAATATCAGTTTAAAGACTCTATATAAAAGAGAAAGGAATAAGAGAATGTGTAAAGTTTAAATTTCTGAGTTGCTATATTTTTCATTAATGATTTAATCTGCCTTAACACTCAGTTACTGGGTAACCAGACAGCTGTTATATATTAGCTTCAATTTCCTCATTAAAAATATATTTCCTGCTATAGAGTCCATAGAAATGACTTAATTTGTGATCATAATAATTCCTTGGAATGCCTAGATTGCTTTTTAGCTTGTCCTGCCACTGAAAGACTCTAGGAATTATGAGTTTGCATAAACCAGTATTTTTTCTAAACCTATTGCTAATCAGTCAACCCATACGACTTAATTGATCATGGCTGTTTGTAATGGACTAGGAACCATGAATGATAAAAGAGAAAGTAATATTATCTACCTTGCAGAGTTTTGAGGATCAAATGAGATGATGTTACAAAAGTGCCTTGTAAAACAAAAGTCACAGGTGGTTCATTGGTAGAATGCTCACCTTCCATGCAGGAGACAGGGATTCGGTTCCTGGACCATGCACCTAAAAAAAAGTCACACATCAAAGCCCCTGGTTCTTGACTACTCATCGCCATTCTTTTAAATGAAATGAATTCATGTCTAATGTAGAACAAATTATTTCATTGACTAGACCGTCTCTTAATTTTGAAGACCAAGTAAACTGCAAAAAAGAAGGGACAAAGAGGAAGAGCACTTGGCAAATATGTAGAGCTGGTATTTACTTAGCATTTCTTTCATTTAAGCCATACTTTATAAGCAGGCACTTTTTGCCAGGCCTGTGTTATCAATAGAAGGGTTGTCTTTCCCCATACAGAAGCCATGCCTTCCCCTAGTCCTGGGTAGCACTGCACCACTGAGATTGAAGCACAGAGAATCTTGGAAAATTCTTATGTGTTTGTGATGTCTGCTGGCACATTGGAAGTAGGGAAAACAACGTCTCAAACCCAGCGCGAAGGAGTAAATGTTTGCAAAGAATTATACAAATTGGGATTATGACAAAATTTAATTCCTTTCTCTTCTGTGTAACATTTTGTACAATATCCTCCCCAGGGCATCTTACCACCCCACTTCCACATCTCATTGATCCCTATTTGGAGATTTCATTTATTAGACATCCCATGACTGAATTATTTTTCTTAGGACTTCAGCCATACCCCATGAACACTTCAAAGCATCCCCAGGTTCGATGATTTGCTACTACTCACAGAGCTTACCATATAGTAGTGCCCATTCCTGTATCTTATTACAGCAGAAAGATGAAAAGAAAAATTAGCAAAGGAAAAAGACGTCTGGGATGAAGTCTAGGGGAAAACAGAGGCAAGCTTTCAATAGCCCTTTCCCAGTTGAGACACACAGGAGGCTCTTTCTTCCTCCTGCAATCAGTTATTACAGCAGATACGAAGGGTTGACTTATCAGGGAAGCTCATTAGAGACTTAGTGCCCAGGATTTTATTGGGGGGACAGGTTCCATAGGTGCCATCTGCCTAGCATGGACCAAAGTTCCAGAATCCCAAAATGAAAGTAGGTGTTCAGTATAAACCATATTGTTTGCACAGACAGGTTTGGGGAAGACACCACTGAAGAGAGAACAGTTGAGCTAGGCTTTCAAGGATGGCCAAATAAGAGAAAAGAGCATTTGGGGGCAAAAGAAGTAGCCTAGGCACAGACTAGACAGGATTGTGTTAGAATGTCAGGTACTTCTTATGCCTGAACGTAATAGGGAACCCTCTTTCCTTCCCCTCCCTACCTCTTCCTATTCAGTTGAAATCATCAGTCTTAATGGGGAATTTATTCTTTGTCATTTCAATTTATAGAAATGTTCTTTGGTCCTTGCTTGACTTTGATTTGTGAGATAGATAGGGGAGAAATTTTTGTATACATTGAAAAGTTCTAAAGGGATTTTAATCATCTGTTTGGATGGGATGTTAGATCTGCAAGGAAGTAGGGGATAATGCCTAAACAGTCAGGTTTGGGGGTGGAGCAGAGCTGGATACAAACACCAGTGTTTATACAGGGAACAGTTTCCTTGGACAAGTCATTAAACTCTTTGAGGAGTGCCTGTAAAGTGGGGGTAATAATAATCTACCCTGTAAGGTTGGTGGGAAGTTTAGATAAGATCGTGCATATAAGGAGCATGGCATGGTGCTGACACATTATTAATAAATATTAGTTTAATAATGTTTGCTTTAAAATGTTAACAAAAAATGTTTGGGGCAAGGATAAGTGAAGGAGACTTTCTTGTCACTCTACAGATCGGAATAGATAAAGTCCCTCCTCATCTTCCGAGTTCTAGGTGGAGCTTATAAAACTTGTGGATTAATTGGACAACATCGCTCAGAGTTTCCTTTTGTCCTCTGGGTTGGCTGTGGTTGAGGGTTCTTTCACTTTGCTCGGCAGTAAAATGAGAGTGCTGAGAGACCCAGCATTTTGGTTGTGATGTAGTTTCAAGGTAATCATCCATGTGTCACGTTTCTAAAGTGATGAAAGTGAAACTATAGATAACCAACCTCATGCCAAGGAATTCTTTACACCCCTGAATGTGGATGTTTAATATAAAGCCCTACCTTAATGCGTCAGCTGGGAATTTTAAGCATTCTAGCATGTCTTTAGGATCATTAGATTCATATGTGATGCTCCCTCAAAATACTGCAAAATCAATATTAAATGCAATGCTAACAATCTCTGAACATAGACTTTAGAGAGAAGAAAGTTTTTTTTTTTTCCTTGCTTACAAGGAGAGACCGTGGCCTTTTAGAGCTGGCGTCAATCTTATTCATCTTGTTGACACAATATCCTCCTTTATGTGTGAGGAGACAGAGGCCCAGGGAGGAATGACTTGAACACGATGAACTGTGTAAGTATCAGCAGCAAGACTCAACCTAAGCCTCTGGCCCGAGTCTATTAAACATTCACTATTGTGGGGTGTTGTTTGGAGTCGGTAAGCACAGCCCTGACGCCGAGCCAGTGACAGTGAGATTATGCAAGCCATTGCCTTAAGCAGCTCAGAGTCCAGTGGGAGCAATAGACTCATAAACAGGTAGTAACAGGTCACGGGTGCACCGCATATGCCACATAGGCACTTAGAAATTCCCAGACACTGGAAATTCCCCTGGCTTGGGTAGAGTAGGGGAAGGCCTCCTGGTCAAGTGCAGGTTATGCAGGTAAGGGGAGGGGCTTCCAGATAAGGGGAATGACAGTGACCCAGTGGGCCCTTTGCATTCCTGTAAGGGCCGAGGAGCAAGAAGTGGGAGCTCAGGGACCACTCAGTCGAATCTGGCATTTTCCTGAGGAGCAGTGGTTTCACCTGCAAGTGTGTCTTCAGCAGTCAAGACCAAGCCCTGAAATAATTTACACTTTCTTTAGGCCACAGAAGATAATCCCTCCCCCTCTTTTTTTTAAATCTGCTCTTTCTCAGCTACGGCTGAAAACAAATAAGTACTCAAGGAATCCAATAAATCATTAAGCTTCTTCCTTGTGGAAACTCATTGAAGCCTAGAAGTAGAGTCTCCATTCTCAAAACTTGGGAGCAAATGGGTTGGAGGTTTTACATGGGTGGAACACGGGAAGGAGAAACCAGACCACAATCCCTCTCGTGCCTGGGGGATCCAGTTTACAAAAAAAAAAATCCTTTTCTACTGGCAGTGTCTGGGATTTTGTATGGAATACAGAATACATCTGATAAATATATTAACCAACCAAGATACCTTTGCCCTTTGTCCTGGTGGCCTACGTGTGTCTCTTCCCACCGTCCTCTCAAGCACTCCGTGAATCCGGCCCTTCCTCCCTGGAGAGGAGGCTGACACTCCGGCCCCTTCTGGAGAACAGAGGCTGTAATGGGTCACCTGGAGCAAGGCCGGGAGGGCTATGAGTTTTTAAGGGGCCTTCCTGCCAACGGAGGTGTGATCCTGGGTTTAGCCTGAGTGCGCTTAACGTTATGAGGGAAAAACTCCTGGGGCTAAAAGCAGCTTTTAGCAAACACCAGCGTGATGAGTTCTGGTGTTAGTGGCTCCCCAGTACATTTCCCTGGGATGAGACTTTTGGCTTCTGACAATGAGCTTCTGCCGGGGGAGTTTCCGGCCTCAGAGTTAGTGAAAATGGAACGAAGATGTTGGACAGCTGTCACGTGTAGCTGAGCATGCTCTGTGGAGCCGGATTCTAATTCTCCCCCACTTTCCAGTCTGATACTGAACAAGAGAGGAGCTGACAAATAACCTCCGATGGAGGCTTAGACAGTTGACAACCTCTAGACTGAGGTTGAGACAGAAACTTAGACAGTTTCTAAGGTGAAACTCAGAAAATGGGCCAGGTAAAAATCCAGTGCAATGCTATAAGGTGTAAAGCTTGTCAGGACAATAGGGCCAGTTATTGGATGGGCAGCCATCTAACTGGGGGGCTCAGCAGAGTTTATCATGAGCTTATCACCAGCCTCCTCATCTGGGAAATATGTGCTAGTGTCAGCGCTTTTGCTGCATTTTGCCTTCTGTCTTCGCAACTCAAACTTGGAATTTCATAGAAAGTCTTTTATTGACTATTTAAAGACAACTATATCCATATTTAGATACATATGTATATTTAAAGACAAATATATGTCTGTTTTAGCCATAACTTGTAGCCTTCTTCAGGCTACAAAAAATAATCTACTTCTTCCGCATTACTTGATTTCTTGTAATCAAGTAGACCAGTACCTTATCTACCTATGAGTTATTAGTCCCAGTGGGGGTACTGAGGTTCAGAGCAGTTGGAAATAACACTTAACATTGAGTTAATAAGTGGTAGAGACCTTACTCCCAAAGCATGAGCAATGAGAAAACAAATAGATAAATTGGATCTCCTTGAAAATTAATCACTTTTGTACATCTAAGAACTTTTTCAGGAAACTAAAAAGGCAGCCTAGACAATGGGGATGATATTTGGAAACCACATTTCAGATAAAGGTTTAATATCCAGAATATATAAAGAGATTCTACAACTCAACAACTAGAAGACAAAAGGCCCAGTTAATAAATGGGCAAAAAGCATGAACAGATGCTTCTCAGAAGAGGAAATACAAGTGGCCAAAAGGCACATGAAAAGATGCTCAACTTCACTGGCTATTAGGGAAATGCAAATCAAAACCACGGTGAGATGTCATCTCATACCTACTAGAATGGCCTTTATCAATAAAACAAAACAACCAGTGCTGGAGATGATGTGTAGAAAGTGGCGCACTTATCTGCCACTGGTGAGAATGTAAAATGTTGCAGCCACTCAGGGAGGCAGTTTGACAGTTCTTGAGGAAGCTTGGTAGTTTATTTTTTTTTAAATGTTTAAAAATTAGTTTGTGAAATTTTTGTAAAATCACTCTCAGTAAAATGGCTCACCAAATATAAAATTCTAACAGAGTAAAAGGTTTTATAGTTCTTTTAGTATCCTTGCTATTATTTTGAAAACCTTATAGAAGGATCTATTGTTAAATAAAAACATTTCATAGATAAAAAAAATAAAAGTAAAAATGAGCGATAGAGGCAAGCATGGACGTCTGCTGTCCTGACTTCCTAGTCCTGTGTAATATTTTTTAGGCTCTAAATTTATTTCATTGCATTTCTCCAAAGAAACTCTTTAGCTGTGATAGTGGGAGCTGTTCACAATTGTCACTTTTCATGATTATAAAAAATAATGCATAAGGGTGGTGCGATGGTGGCTCAGTGGCAGAATTCTCGCCTGCCATGCTGGAGACCCGGGTTCGATTCCTGGTGCCTGCCCATGAATGAATAAATAAATAAATAAATAAATAAATAAATAAATAAATAAATAAATAAATAAATCATGGGAATAGTAAGAAATATCCCCGTGATCGAGAAGGGTATGTTCTGGCCCTGGGTGCAATCACAGCCAATGTTTTAAATTATTAGTTCTTGTGTCATTCTCTCCATAATTCTAAGTGACATGCTCAGATCTCTGGTTTTTGGTATATCAACTTCATTCTTTCTGCATTGACTGTTCACTATGAAAGATGAAGGAATTGCTGCCTTTCCTCCTACTCTTTCTCTCTCTGCTGGCCGCATTTCCATTTCCAGTTATATTTGTAGCTATATGTAGTACACTGACAATTTTTATTTTTTGATATAGCTACTTTAGAAAATCAGTTGGCTCTTTGCTTTGCAAGATTAGAAATTTAATGCCCATACAATTCTGTAAATTCCTCACATTGCATTACATAGTTTTACACAGAATTTTTCTCATCTTGGCCTGTGAGATCCCTGCAACCACCTATTATGACTGAGTCTCCTCTGTGTCCTCAACCCCAATCACAACTGACACATAGTAGGGGCACAATAATTGAAGGCCTTTGAATAGAATTTCATGCCCTGCCCTAGTGGAGAGCCAAGGGGAATGAAGACAGCCTTATTGATATGTGATACATAAAGTAGCTCCTGGGAAATTAAAGGAGGAGTTTTGAATGTTTTCTTAAGTTTCTATTTTGTCTTATAATTCTTGATTTGTTAAAGATAAAAGTGTGGATGGGGGTGTATCCTTTTTTAGACTTTATTTCAGACATGGAGACATATAAATAATCTAAAGGAGGGGAAATGAGTGGGCATTCCTGAAATGGGCCTAGATGTGTATGGACACGTGTCTAGAATACTTAAAAACATAAGGTTCACCTGGGTGAACGGATGGGCTTAGTCATTTAACATCCTTTGGGACTTTGATGTTTGTACTGAATGAGAGGGGAAACATCTTTCTCTAGGATAACGTTGTGAACTCTTCTTTGACTTGGGGAAAAGAAAACAACTTAGTTCTTGAGAACTAAGAAAACAAAGTTGTTCTTTTTTAAAAAAGCAAAAAACCTTGAGCCAGCTTTCTTGGACGAACCAATTCAATGGCTCTGGAGAAGTGGTGGGAGGAGGCAAAGAGTTTTTGCATGATTGAGTTTGTTCCAAGTGACTAGAGAAAGGAGATATTAAACCGATTTGGAAACCATTTTGCATAACTTGTAAGAAACTTTGGCCCACGGTTACATTACTTTACAGCTGCGAAACCAAACCAGGGACCTTGTGGTAAGTGAAGGGGCTGGGGAGGGGATCACTTGCTTGGAGCACCCACCTTCAGACCCTTATAGCTTCTGGAATGCTGGATTCATCTTTGGTGTCCAGCCGGATTCCAGTTCAACCGAAGCTTATTGATAACTTACTATGAGCTAGGAACTGTAATTATTACTAATTTCATCCTTGCAGAAATCCTGGGTGGGGGTGTGAGGCAGGGGTGGTTATACAAATGTGGTAACCAAGGCTTACAGAAGTTAAGCGCCGTCCTTGTCCAAGACTACACAGCCACTTTCTCATGGCATGGAGGGATATTTCCTAGATTTCTTTTTTTTTCATTTGTTCCCTGCTTCACTGTGATAATATTAAATACATTGTACGTTGTTATGATAGCTAGTCTTTTGATTGAATGCAGAGCAATGAAAAGGATAAAAAAAAAAATGCAGGGCTAACCCAGGGAGTTTCCAAGGTCATGTTCCTTGGAACCACGTTCATTGAGAATGACTCCCTTCATCTCCTGGGGAACTGAAAGTCATTAATTACCAAAAGGTAAGTGTGTGATCACTGACTGTGTCCTCTTGAGCAATGAAGTTAGGTTAAAGGCACTTGTCATCTCAGATTAACCAGGGTCACAAGAAACTTAGCCCCAGTTTCCAAGATATTCTTTGTGACTCATAGCATCCTCAGGCAATTGTCTAGATGGAACTTTGGATAGGGTCTGTATTGCTTTATAAGGATTTAGCTCATCATATTAAAGTACATCTTTATTCCTCTTCCCATAAGAGTCCAGTGGAAACATCCCTCCCTCTATTGGGTGGAAGGAAAGAGGAAAGTTAACTCCCAGGAGCATTACTTGGCTATAAAGCCTTGGTCTGTGCAGATCTTATCCTGAATGAGCCTGATCATGGCTTTTTTCCCTGTCTCCATTTTCTGGCCTGAAGATTACAAGACTTTGTGCCTATGGAAAGAATCAGCTGTCTGCAGGAAACTTGCTCAAAGCCAACTCACAGTGTTATACTATAGAGGCAAATTACTGATTAAGTGAAGGTGACTCAGCCTATGACATCAGGAAATAAGCCCATCTAAAATATTACAAATGTAAAAGAATTGAACCTGGAAGTTTTAACTTGAAAGAATCTGTTAAAATGAAAGGAGATCATATACTGATAATCGTACACCAAGTATGAGCAGATGTAATCTGCAAGGGAGACTTGAAACAAAATTTCCCAGGCCGTGCTTCATTTTCTTCTTCACTCGATAGCTTCCTGCTCCTTACAGCTAGGGCTGCTTAACCAAACCCCAGAGGCTGAATCAGGCATTGGCCTCTAGGATGTCTCCTGATAATAGGCAAGAAGGAGTTTAGCCTCTCTAGTCTAAGGACCCATCACAAATGACTTTTGCTGTCCACACAATCATGAGCCACACCATAGTATGGTGGTTACTAGCATGGGTTCTAGACCCAGTATCTGGGTTCAAATCCTGACTTCACTACTTACTAGCCATGTCACTTTGGGTAGTTCATTTAACTTTTCTGTGCCTTGGTTTCCTCATCTGTGAAATGGGTATGATAGTACTACCTGCCTTTTGGGTTGTTGTGAGGATTAGATGAAGTAATATACGTAAATCACATGGTGGAGTTTCTGGCATTTAGTAAGTGCTTAATATAAGTTAGTTTTTCTAAACGCCACCATCACCATCATCATCACATCACCCCAGGGTTCTGCCTTTCCTGTCTGTACCATAATTCTCTTAACAACCCACTTCATATCTGGGCCCAGTGAGCCTTGCATTTCTCTGGCTAGGTCCCCCTCCTCTCCAGGAAAAAGAGGTCCCGCCACCCCCCAAATGGCATCTGGCCTGGCATCATGTGAGTGCCTGCTCTGCATCACACCCAGGGCCATGTGTGTCCACTGCCAGGACACTTGTGACCGCTGCTGCACCTTTCCATGCCAGCTCTTGTGGACACCACAGTAACTTGCTGGGCTCAACTTCCTCCTGCCGACTACAGGTGGATTTGCTTCCTCATCACCTGGCTGCCCCTTGGGAGCTAACGGCATGTTAAGTCCTCTTGCCACAGGAGGTTACTGGGCCGTGCTCAGATATGAAGAATTTGTGGTGACTGGTTGGCTTGGCAGGTGCATATATATGCAAGCAAGACCACCAGGTGTTCCTAAAGTATTAAAACACACCATAAAATCCTAAACTGTGAGTGGACACAAAGCTGGCAAAGGGCCAATTGTGTTTGGGGATCTCAATACTGAGAAATTGTCATTTTTGTTGCATAAATATTATGTGTTTATTGCAGAAAAATTAGGCAGTGGAAATCAACCAAAAATTAATTATGAAGAACAACCGTGCATAATCCCACCTTCCAGAGATAACATTTTTAATGTCATCACACAAGCAAACACACACACACACACACACACACACAGGCATCATCATTTTAACACTGTGTTCACATAATGGATTGTGGATTGCTTTCCATGTCATGAGATATACATCATCGAATTCTGAGCAATTCTAAATGATTCTGAAGGTCCAGCCTTTGGTCAATATTCTGTTGGTGGAATGAAAGGGGTTAAGCAGGCTGGCTAAGTGTTTCTGCTCCACTGCTTCCAATTCTGGTAATTGCTGCCAGGTTAATGAAGGATGGCTTCCGGCTACAGCCTTGTTGCTAGAGCAGCTTCACTTTACGTAGGCATGGTTATTTGAGGGACAGGTCATTTAACCCACTTGCTCTGGTCTGTTTGAAGCCCAGCAGCTGATATCTCATTTCTGATTATGGGCAGGGTGGTATGCTGGCCAGTCAGGGCTCCAGACTTTGCCAAACTTCTCTGGCCCTCAGTTTCTTCATCTGCACTTAAGAAGCTGGGATTTGATTCTCTTCTGCTCTAACATCCTGTGATTCCGTACTTAGTAATTTGAAATGAGATGTGCCCTTGGGCGTGGCTTCTATTTGCTGCTACACATACTGGTGCCAGTCTGGCTGTTGCAGAATCTCCCGAGGGAGTGCCCTAAAGCATGTACTCCTGATTCCTCTTCCCACACTCCCACAGGGTGAGGCCCAAGAACCCATATTTTTAACAAACCTGGGACAATTCTTTCTTGAAACCAGATTTCTACTACTGTAGGACGCTATTTTTTCCCCTAGTTGCCCAGCCCATCACACACATCTCAGTCAAACTTTGGTCCTGGCCAAATGGTCATAAAAAGCATTTTATCTTGAGCTCCTTCCTGAAGACAGCTGGTGTTGCTGGAAGCCTGCATGGTTCCAGCTTTAGGGCCGCCAGCAGCTTTGCTTCCAGAACCCTAGTGGGGGGCTCTTCCTAGCCTGTCAGCTTCTCCCCGATTGTCAGAGCTCGGCTCACCCCACCAATCCAATTTCCCACCAGTCCCATCACCGCCTGCTTCCCGGGGCTTCTTGATCCATGTGCTTTGACTCGTGCTGCAGCAGCGCTGCAACTGCACTGGGAGTTTGTACCCATACCTCCTCCGACTGTCCCTTATCAAGCCGGAGGTGCTTTTCCTTCCACCTGGCTTCATTCCTCATCTTCCAGGAGACCTGGTGTTTCTGATCCATACAGTAGATTTCTTTATAAGTCCTTGAGGACTTTGAGCTATCTTATCAACAGTTTATTCCAAGATGCCTTATATACAATGTTTTTAATATTTAAAGGACCAGATTCCTTTTCCTTTTGAATATTAACATATATGCACACACACATGCATACTTAAACAGACTGCTTTATCCACAAATTGAATTCATGATTCTGATTCTTATTATTTCACAGTTTGCATGTATTTATCCCTTATAAATGAGAAAGAAGTCAGGGTGAGCTGTACATTTTCTTTGAGTCGTCTAGTATCTGAGAATCACCTGGATAATTTGATAAAATGCAGATTCTTGGACCTCTTCTCAGAGCTACAAAATAATAATTCTTGGAGGTGGGATTCAGGAGTTTTCATTTCCAACAAGACCTCTGGGTGATTCTTTTACACACTAAAGATTGGGAACTCCTGCTTTAGATGGTGGAGAGAATTTAGGCCAGAAGTTGTAAAAGATGGGGGGGGGGGCTGAGAGGTATGGGGGTGCTGAGAGGTAGCCCCGGGGGCACCAGGTTGCTTGGGGTTAAACCTAGGCTCTACCACTCACCAGCTGGGTGACTTCACTCCTCAGTTTGCTCCTCGATAAAAAAAAATCTGTGGAATTACAATATCTTCCCCTTAAGTTGTCGTGAGAATTAAATGAGTTAATATATGTAAAACATTTTAAATAGTGTCTGGCACATAGTAAGGGTTCTATATATATTTGCTGTGAATATCACTCCATGCAAGGGGATGGCGTATGCAAAGTCAAACAGACGGGGATTGATGGCCTCTTTGGGGGAGAGCAAGTTCAGCAGTTTGTCAGGAACAGAAGGTTTAGGTCAATGGTTTTCAAATTATGATAAACAAAGAATAAACTTGGGGAGCTTGTAAAACATTTATTTTCCCTACAAAGATTCAGATTTAGTAAACTTAGGACCAAGCCTGGGAGACTGATGTTTAAATTTCTGGTGTAGGCGATCACCAAATGTTTAGACAAACCTGGTTTAGGTAGAAAAGGACTGGTATTTGAAATTGGAGAGGTATTCTGGGATTTGGCTGGGGCTGCAAAAAGATATGAATACTAATTATGCATTTAATATCTGTTCTATTAGGTATGTCCAGAAAGCAGTAGAAGTATCCGGGAGGTACAGTGTGCATCCTACAACAACAAGCCGTTCATGGGCCGGTTTTATGAATGGGAACCATTTGCAGAAGGTAAGAACAGACCTAGTTCTGTCCATGGCAATTATTATTAGTATTTTTTGGTCTATTTTCCAACCTTATTGGTCTTCTGGTTGATTCTGGAGGCATTGGTGTTATCTTGGCTGAAGTATGAGCAGGGCAAAATGTGATCCCAGGGCAGAGGGAGCCTGTGGGATGTTTACCAAGGTTAGCATAGCCTAGGTGACACCTAGACCATCCTCAACACAAAGCCAGATGGATGAGGCATTGTTAGAAATGAGCAACATGCAAAGATAGGGACGAATGGGACAGAGCTGGGGTCAAGAAATCAGTTGAAGTTAGAAGTTCCATATTATGGTTGTGAACATGAGTGGGGATGGAGCGTCCCTTTTCCTTGGTTCCTGGTACAGGGGCTGCTGATGTGGTGGCTTAAGAGAATAGGCAGGTTGACAACTGTATGGCTTTCAAATATGAGAGGACTTGCAGGCTATTTCCAGAGATGGAGAGTAGAATTCAAGCATTGCCCTTGGGATGGAGGTTCCTGCCATTTCCAAACCAGAAGGCCGGATATTAGTAGAACTTGTTACTTCTCTGGATGCTGGAGTTACTTTTCTTTGTTGAAATTCAGCTGATTAACATGGCTTTTAGACCAAGAAGTGTTAAATTCTAAGATGTTCCCATCACAGAGAAAATGATGGGTCAAGCAAAACCTTGTGGGAGTTCTCTGTTGGCAGCCAAGTTGGCAGGAAGGAGAGTCCAGCTGTCTGCAGTGCTTGACCAGGGAGCTCTGCCTGGCCAGCTGGAGGGGTCTTGTTCCACCCAGCGCTACAGTTGAGGCAGCTGGTGTTGTCCAAAACTGAGTATAGGGAGCATGACAGCTATGTTCAGAATCTGGAGAAATTGTGGGAGAGGAGGCTTGAGAGTGAGTTGTGACGATTTTACTCCAGAATTAATGTCAGGGGCAGGTAATGTCTAGGTAGAAGCTTTAGGGCAAGGAAGAAGAGGCACCAGCACTTTCTGGCTACTCTGGAATTGGATATTGTTTTTGTTTATGCATTTTTCTCAGGGGAAAGCCTGTAGCTTTAATTAAAGTCTCAAAGGGGGGTCTGATGAGCCCCACATTGTTAAGAACTAACTTGGTTAAATAATTGGGGTAATCAGATCAAAACCAAAAAGATGAAGTGTTGGAGCCAGTTGAATAGAAATGTGAGGTTAGATAGGAGGCTTGAAGGTGAGCAAAGAAATGAAGCCCAAGTGATGTTTTGATTTGGTGGGCTAGAGCTTGGTTTAGACCTTTTTCATTGTTCAAAACATTATGTTAAATGCAAGATGGTCTCCTAATTTGGATCTTGGGACAGAAAAAGGACTCTAGTGGGAAACATGATGAAACCCATATTAAGGGTGTAGTTTGGATAATGGTATTGTGCCAAGGTTAGTTTCTTAGTCTTTATAAATATATCACAGCTGAATAAGATGCTAACTTTAGGGGAAGCTGGCTGAAGGGTATACTGGAGCTCTTTTATTATGTTTATAATGCTTCTGTAAATCTAAAATGATTTCAAAATAAGAAGTAAAAAAAGCATAATGTTCTCAATTAGCTAGGTCTCACATGCATTCTGAAGAAAACAAAATCTTTCTAGATTTACTTAGTATGGGTGAAGAAGAGGAAGGACATAGGTTGTGAATTGATTGAGTTCTACCCACTTGGGTAGATCAGAAAATGGGGTTGGTCTAGTCAATAGCAGGAGATGCCCAGAGAAGTAAGATAAGGATCCAAAGCGAGTGAGTGATCCCCTCCCGGATCTAGAGGTCCCGTGGGTTTAGTACTTCTCAGCCCTGGTTGCTCACTAGAATAGTTGACGAGCTTTCTAGAAATATACCTCCAGAAAGTGTAATTGGTCTGGGGTGTGCAGCATGGGCATCAGGAGTTTATTTAAAGATCCCAAGTGCTTCTAAGGGGCTCTTAGAATCACTAATGCAGGAGGAAGGCAGGGTCCTAGGAGAGGTTATGATGGAACTCTGGTCTTGAAATGAGGGACCAGAATCGTGGGTGGCTCATAAACTGATGAGCTAACATTCGTTCCTGTGTCAGAACACCAGTAGTTTTTGGTGCACATTAAGAAAGAAGTCACGCTGTCTTTAGCTGGGGCCGCACCCTTGCTTTAACGGGCAGCTGTGTATAATAGTTGCTGTATTGTGATTCACCGGGAGGAAAGACAGATTCCTCCAGCAGAGTGCTCTGTGCAGTAACAGTGTACTCCACTGCTTCCCCGGAGCTGAAGCTGCGTGGCAGGCCTTCGCTGCATGGTTGGGGGGGTGGTCTGTTGTCCAAGACCCCCCGATCCTGTCAGTCCCCCTAGACTCAGGGTTGATATTCAAAGTCCCTTGCATACTACAAAGAATGCTTGTGCTAGTCTTTTCATGTATAATAAATAATCTTTGAAGTTGCCTGCTATTTTTTGATTTATGCATGAATCTGTTGTGGTTGTTGTTATTGTTATTGGCTATGATTTGTGCTGTATTTGAACTGTGAGGCAGGGGGCAAATTAATTTTTTGTAATATTTTTATTGAAATATCTTCACACAACATATAGTCCATTCAGAGTGTACATCAGTGACTCACAATATCATCACATAGTTGTGTATTCATCACTATGAAAAATACACCATTTTCAGAACATTCGCATTACTCCAGAAAAAGAAGTAAAATGATAAAAGAAAAGCCCCATTAATCCTGTTCTCCTTACCCCTCCCTCTCATTGACCACTAGTATTGCAGTCTACCCAGCTGGAAATTTATTTTTGACATTTGATTTAACTTTATTTTGGAAAATAAATGTAGAAGTATGTAAAAGCAGAGAGAATAGTATAAATAAGCTCCTGTATACCCATCACTTAATTTCAACAATCATCAGTTCATGGCCAGTCTTTTTCATATATGCCCACCTTCTCTTCCCAACCTTAGATTTGAGAAACTAAGTCCATATTACAGAGCACAGTCATTGGTGGATATAATAGGACTGTTGCTTGCAAGTGATAGAAAACTGACATGCAAACCAGAGAGGCGTTCTGTTAGTCTTACTACTGGGAAGTCCAAGAGATAGACATCAGGTACAGTTACATTTTAGAGGTTCAGTTACTTTAGGGACCTGTCTTTCTGTTTTTTGGCTCTGCTCACTTACTTTGCAGTCAGGCAGACAGAATTACGTGGCCTCAAGCCTGCAATCATAGTTGGGGAGACTTTGTCTCACCTAGTAACTTATTTCAATTTCAAACATACCACACTTGGGTCCTGTCTCTTGTTTGGGTCATATGCCCATGCCCGCACCCGAGTTCTGGGGGTGGGGATGCTTGAGCTGGCTCAGGCCATGTGACCCAATCCTATGGTGGGGTGGGGGGTATGTTATCACATGAGGTGGGGATGAAGGGGTGGGGTTGGGATAGACAGAAAAACAGCTTCCTTTGCAAAAAATCAGTATATACCTCCTGACCGTAGCCACTGAGCTTTTTAATGAGCTGATTAGAATCCTGTTGTTTTACAAAGTAAAGGAAAATGCAGAATCGCAGCAGATGAGAGAAATCAAATGTATTCTTCCATGAATTATTTTACCTAGAAAATTCATCATTTAAAAATACTCACTAACTTTAAAATGTCTCATATGCCTAGAAGGAGAGGGGGAGCCCATGAGCACTGAAGTTGCATTTACTTTGGCTTTGTTTAAATTCTTTTTTTTTGCTGCTAAGATTGTTTTCTTGGTTTTATCCTTCTTCTTAAATGACTCCCAGACTGACCAGGGGGAGGAAGGCACTGTTAATGTTTCTGCAGGGTGTTCCTTCTTTACGGCTGGATTTTGCATTGGGCTCTTGGCTTTGTTTGCATGTCTACTGGTATTCGCATGTGCCTACTTAGGGAAACAGCTGCACTCATTCAGTCCAATGCCACATAGAATGGTAAAAGCAGAGTACACACTCTCTGATAAACACATTAATTTGACCAGATGGTTCTTCTTAGGCTTTTAAGCACATTTCCTGGATATGGTGATCTATCCTTAGATAATGTCTCTAGGAATTTTTCTCATAGTGCTAGACCTAATATTGTAGAGGTGGTAGAACTAGAATTAGGGTGGCCTGTTTACCCAGGACAGTGATGAGTTATACTTATTGTCCCAAATCGATTTCACACTTGAAATTGTACTGGCTTGGATGATAATTTCTATGGTCAGCCTAGCTAGGATGGGGTAGTTTAATAGGAACAGTCTTGTTTAGATCTTGATGTTGGGGAAAATTGTACCTGACTTCACGTCTTGGGTATTGGGGGAGCAGCATCGGAGCCTAGGGTTTTGCTAGGTTGCTGTGGGCTGTACAACAGCAGGTATCAGGTTTAATCCATAAACCAGAGACAGCCTTGTGCTTGGGTGACTTGTGTGAATTGCATGGACCTAAGAGCTGAACTAAAAGGAGATGAACCATAAAAGCCAGAGGCGAGACTGAGTCAGAAGTTGGAGGTGAGTGGTGACAGGAAGAGTGTCATTGCATCTGTCAGTAATGACTAGCTTCTGCTGCAGTAACAAATAATCCCCAAATCCCAGTGAGTTTTAACACAACAGAAGTTCCACTCTTGCTCATGCTACATTTGTATTTGTTCTGCTTATTTGGAGACCCAGGTTTCTAGAACCTGTCTCAACTCTTGTTTCTACTGAGGCAGAGATAGTGAATAAGTGAATCATTCATTGATTATTTATTTTTTAATGTTTTTATTGAGAAATCTTCACACACATACAGTCCATTCACATTATACAATCAGTGGCTTACAATACCATCACAGAGTTGTATATTCATCACCATGATCATTTTAAGAACATTTTCCTCACTCCAAAAAAAGAAATAAAAAGAAAAAGAAAAAAAAAACTCGTACATCCCATACCCCTTACCCCTCCCTCTCAGTGACCACTAGTATTTCAATCTACCCAACTTTTTTAGCCCTTATCCCCTACTATAATTTATCTATTTATTTTTCCTTATTTTTTTACTCATCTGCTGTGTTTCTTGAAGATGATTGTATAATGATATAGCTTTCACAATGTGACTGTGTGATTGTGAAAACCTTGTGTCTGATGTTCCTTTTATCTACGGTATGTACAGATGAGTAAAACATATGGATTAAAAATGAATATAATAGGGGGAACAAATGTTAAAATAAATTTAGTAGATTGAAATGCTAGTGATCAATGAAAGGGAGTGATAAGGGATATAGAAAAAAATAGGGGAAGCAAAGGCTAAAATATATGGGGTAGATGGAAATACTAGCAGTCAATGAGAGGGAAAGGTAAGGGGTATGGTATGTATGAGTTTTTTCTTTTCTCTTTTTATTTCTTTTTCTGAATTGATGCAAATGTTTTAAGAAATGATCATGGTGATGAATATACAACTGTGTGATGATATTGTGAGTTATTGATTATGTACCAAGAATTGAATGATCATATGGTAAGAATGTTTGTATTTGTATGTTATTATTTAGAAAAAAAAAAAAGAATCAAGGCTACTGGAATACACAGTTCAACAGTTTCAGGTACTTCCCTCCAGCCTCTGCAATACACCATAAACTAAAAAGGGATATCTATATAAGGCATAAGAATAACCTCCAGGATAACCTCTCAACTCTGTTTGAAATTTCTCAGCCACTGAAATTTTATTTTGTTTCTCATTTCTCTCTTCCCCTTTTTGATCAAGAAGGGTTTCTCAATCCTATGATGCCATGTCCTGGTGAATTCTGGGAGTTCTGTCTCCCGTTGCCAGGGAGATATATATTCCTGGGAGTCATGTCCTGTGTAGGGGGAGGGCCGTGCATTTACCTGCCAAGTTGGCTTAGAGAGAGAGATTACATCTGAACAACAAAAGAGGTTCTTTGTGTGTGACTCTTAGGCGTAATTATAAATAGGCTTAGCTTCTCCTTTGCAGGAATAAGTTTCATGGGTTTGAACCTCAAGATCGTGGGCTCAGCCTATTGAATTGGTTTTCCCTGCTGCTTGTGAGAATATCAGGAATTCCCCAGATGGGGAATTTTTAATATCTCCTCCTTTCTCTCCAGCCCCCCAATGGGACTTTGCAAATACTTTCTTATTCTCTGTCCAGATTACTCTGGGATGCATTGGGGCATCACACTAACCTGTCCAAACCAACAAAATCTCACACCCTATTCAAGATTCCATGTGATTGTGGTGTTTGAATAGACTAGCTATTATAAGTTAAATTAGATAATACGCTACCCAAAATATAAATTTTTCACCAAATAAACATTTCTCCCTTTGGTCTCAGGCAGAAGTTGAAGTTTTAAAATATGGACCACATCATCCTTTGCCCTGTATTCTAATTTACTTTAGTCCTATCCAGATCAACTTCATTCGTATCTCTAGTTGAAGTCTGATCACTTTTTCAACTTTTTTAATAGCATGCATTGGTTCTTAAAGCTTCTACCAGAAACAGTCTCCATTGTTTATGTTCCCATCTCATTGGCCAAGGCACGTCATACATCACACTTAACTTCAGAAGGAATAAGATAGTCATTTCCCCATGAGCTCCGAAGGCAGGAGAGTGGAATATCTGTGACCAGCCCTAATGATTAACTCAGGCAGAAACCTGAATGCCCTCCTCGTGACTGCCAGTGACTTTTATTAGGCTGCTTGTGAGAATAGATTTTGCTTCAGGAAGCGTTAAAGGTGCCACGCTGTCTGTAGTATCCACAAGGCCCTGAGACACTCAGATCAATGTTTTCCCCTTGATTAAAGCTTTGAGAGGGAGACAGAGATGAAAGGTTGGAGCTGCTGATTCCTCTTCCAGTACAGTTTGCTCTGACAAGGACTTCATAGGTAGGTATAGGGCAGGAGCTGCCAGATAAACACGTGAACAGTATTATCAGGACTGTGAGATATTAGGGAGGAAGGCTTGGGACAAAATGCCAGTGGGCCTAAAATTAGGATTTTCATATTTTAATGAAGAAGCTTCATTCATATACAGAACTCTTACTCCCCCAGCCCATCTGCCCTGCACAGAAAGCTCATGGTCATTATAAACCTTTCAGAGTGGACAGTGTAGGTCTCAGGAAGATGAGAAGCAGCTTCTGTTTCATTAGTAGTGTAAATGGCATGAGTCCCACAAGCACCATTCTGAAGACCTCTTAGGTTTGGGGATCTCCGTCAAGCCCTTCTTTTACTTCCAGGTCCAGGCAAGTTGTTACTGGGCTAGACTAGGCCGGTTTGCTTAGGGGGTGAGTGTGTCATAGAAGACAAAGCAAAGTCCTAAGGATAACCTGTTTGTGAAGGCCAAGCGATGTATTTGGTTTTATAGATGTTGAGTATGAATGAATAAATGGTGGGACCCTCAGGTAGCAAGATGCCTGCCAGGAAGTTAGGGAGGTGAGATTCTGAAGTTTAAGGGAGATGCCTTTGGTTGGTAGACATATATTTATAGTCATCAGCCTTGGTGTGATAGCTGAAGCCACAACGATGGATAAGATCTTTAAGAGAGGGTAGAGTCATGAGGACAGAAGACCAATGCCTGAGCTGTGGCATATGTCCTCACTGAAGAAACAAGTGAAAGTGGCTCAGCCACTGAAGGAGGCTGAGAAGGGGTGGCCCAGGGTATCAGAGGGATGGCAATACATATAACTCCTTCTGTCACTTCTCACATTAACACAGCTTATTACACATACCACGAAGAGGATCAAATGAGATCATAAAAATTGCTTGTGTTTATTGAGCACTTACTACATACCTGGCACAGTTCTAAGTGCTAACCCATGTAATCCCCATAACCGCCTTATGACGTGAGTACTCTTACTGTCTTCATTTTAAGGAAGAAAAGAGGCACAGAACAATTAAAGAAATTGCTTTTTGTCACCCAAGTAGTATGTGATAGAGCCAGGTTCACACCCAAAAGTCTAGCTGTAGAACCTGTACCCTTAATGTACTATGCAAGCAAGAAAAAGCATTTCAAGAAAGAGAGGTAGTCAATGCTGCTGAACTTTGTGTAAGGATGTTAAGGAGGAAGAGAACTGAGAAAAGAACATGAGAGTAGGCTGCTCGGGCACTACCATAAAAAAATTAGAGGAGCCAGTGGATGAAGGGAGCTCTTTTTTAAAAAAGAATTGCCACAGAGAAGATATATTGAGAAGATTTACTAGTTTAAGAGGACAGAGATAGGTTTGTTTAGAATGGGCAGGAAGTGAAGCTATCTGTAGGCTGAGAAAACGAAGTTTGTAGAGAGGGAGTAAGGGGTTAGCAGCCTGGTACCTAGCCATCCTTGAAAAAGAGATGGAAAAGACGCATTTGTTTTCCTCCTGGAGAAAGTGTATTATTGCTTCTTTGCAAGCTATGATAGAAGGCTTCTTCACCATTTAATAAAAATTCATTTATTCAAGAGATGTGACACCAAGCATATGTCCATAAACAGATTTAAGAATGTTCACAGCCG